>CAWUER010000686.1:0-161060 GCA_963921195.1 Pegoplata infirma | reverse complement strand
CGCCAGAATGTGTTAAAATCGATTGGGCATCATGAATATATATTCTTTATGGGGTCCCTGAGCGATATTTCGATGAGTTACAAACGGAATGACAAGCTTATACAGGGTGATTCAGTCACGACCCGCCAAAAAAAGAAAAAAAAAATCTAGCACTTTTTTTTTGGTCTGTAGAGCATTTTAGCACTTTTTTTTCTGCCATTTAGCATTTTTTCAAAATTCTCTTATGGCAACACTGTTGTTTATACACAAAATCTCAGTTCCATGTATAAAAGTAGGCTAATTATTAATTACACTTGATAAAAACCAAAAACAATAATGATACTTATAAATACCAATGAAATTGATGACTTAACTTAAAAAGTGATAGCACACATGACTGGAATTTAGGAAACCTTATCATAACTTTTCCACCTTCAACTGGATACCACTTTCGGTGCCAACCAAAAAACTTAATTTCGATATACGTATGGGTATTTGAATTTCGGCACACCGATCAAAACGATATTTACGTAATAGAGAAATTAAACCCACTTGAGCCTGCATTTTACCAAAACGCATGCCAATACAATTACGGGGACCATCGCCAAAGGGAAGAAAAGCAAACGGATGTCTTTGTTCAATTTCTTCAGGTAAAAAACGATCAGGATCGAATTTTTCAGGATCTGGATAATAATCTGGATCACGATGTATACAATCTAAGGGAAGAATTACACGTAGACCTTTTTCCAAAACTATATCTGTGTTGGGAACTTTAAAGTCCTTCACACAAGTGCGCACCAGATGGGGAGTAACAGAGTATTTGCGTAAGGTTTCTAAAAAGATTTAATAATATTATTAAAAAGTTTGAATATTTTTTAGAAAGATGTATGATTTTACCTGATAACACCATTTCTAAATATTTCATTTCCTTAATACTTTCATAAGTAATTTGATTATTGTGTTTTTCCAAAACTTCTAAAATTTCTTGTCTTAGTTTTTCCTGTACTTCCTGATTTAAGGCCAATTCATATAAACAAAATGACATAGTGGTGGAGGAAGTATCAAAACCCGCTAAAAAAAATACCATAACTTGGGCGGCCAATTGTTCAATTGTCAAACCACTGGATAGATCATTATCATCCACCTGTTTACCCTCTCTTATTAATTGATCTCGTTGATCTTTCATTTCAATCATCATATCCATAAAATCATTACGTCTGATATTATTCTTTTGTCTGAATTCTACAGTTTCTTTAACGGCATTCATAAAAAATTCACTAATATCATCTCTAAAAGTTTTCATTCTTAATTTTTTAGCCAATTTAGGACTTGAAAACATAAAGGCTTGAACAAATGTTTTATGACGTGGTTTCTCAAATATATTTCTACCCATTTGTCTAAATTCAGCTTGGGGATCAATTAAACTATTACATTCAATACCAAAGGCGCAGGTGCCAATAACATCGGTAGTATAACGGGCACATAAATCTTTAGCTTCCAATATGCCATTACAATCTTTAATAAATTTTTCACAAGCTGGTTCCAATTTTTCACCCACTTCCACTACTATAGGAAACATAAATTTCATTTTTCCGGTAGTAAAGACTGGTGTAATTTTGTGCCTCAATACCCGCCATTTTTCACCATCCAAAAATAATAGATTTCCTGTTAAAGGATCATCACGTTCATTATGAAATAAACCACGTTCACTAAAACTTTGAAAATCTTTAATCATTATTTGTTTTACTAGATCCAAATCCAAAATTATAGCCGCTCTTGTTAGAAATGTATAAAATCCCGCTAAGGGAGTGGTATTTTTAAATTTTCTATACACCCGTTCATTAATATCTTTCCAATGATAAAGACGACCAATACCTCGCATATTTCCTAGGAAATATATCGGTTGTTCAAAGGGAACATTACGTTTTGCCCAATAGGAATAATGTTTTTGTAACCATGTATAAAGAGCAATTAATGATATTACTAGTAATGTCAGTACCAACATGGTGTTTTTTTTTTTTTTTTTTCAAAAATTTAAAGTTACATTAACTTCCGATGAATTTTGTAATACAACTAATTTTATAAAATTTTTAAATTATTTTAAACGTTAAAATTTTGGATATATGTATGTTTAATTTTACGACTTATTACTTCGAAATTCTCAAACTCTCTAGAATGAGTATTAAAAGTGCCATAGCGAATGAACAGAACAACCACGGCACGTCACTTCTACCTACAATTTGAACGGGGGAATGATTCTTACTTTTGGCAAACGGACATTTACACACCAAAATTTGTTGGCTAAAAAATTTCAACTAATTCTATTGATCAACAAAATTTAAATGAGTCAATCAAGGTTTTGATTAAAATTTTTGTTATTTTATTTAACTGTTAAATTACAAATTTTCAACATACCAGATTTTTTTCGCTTTAATTTATTTGAATGCATTAATTAAAAAATATTTAAAATAATCGGGTTTTACTTATTTTATTGTTGGCAAAATATTAAAAAGCAAAAAAAAAATAATTTTTTCATAATTTTGTCATAAGCTTAAAATTTATTTGTGAAATCAATCATTATTTTAATCGACTTTAAATAAAAAATTGATAAAATTTTTGATCAAAATTGAAAAGTGATTGATTGAAAAAAAAATCCATTAATTACCTACAATTTGGTAATTGGTATAACAATTTTATTCATCGGAGGAGTTTCAATTCAAAAATTAATTGAATCCGCGTTTTTTTTTTTTTTGATTAAAATTCGTTACAAATTCTTTCTGTGTAGTCTATTAGTGATAATACTAACAGGAAACTATATAATTGGCCATGCGTATGCGAATTTCTGACAGAGACTATTGTAGGAGTTATGGGAAAGTGTAGTCAGTGAAGTGTAAATGTCCGGGTCTGATAAAGTATGCCTTAAACATTTACCTGGAATGCCTAAACGATGTCTCAATGACTTGTCTAGCTGAATATCATAGGGAATCGGGGTGGTTTAAAAAGTAAACCTTTGTATCAGTGGGGGAGTAGGAAAATAAAAACTCAGGGAATTACAATAGAACTTATGCACACAAAAAAAAACCTTGTCAAATTACTAGAAAAAGTCTCGTAATCCCATTTTACCAATATTTGACAGTTCTCCTTGTTTTTAACAAAAAATTATCCATCGGAATTTAATTTTTTTTTGTAATTTTACAATTTTTTTTTGTAATTTTACAAATTTCCAAGGTTTTTTACAAAATAATTCTTGTTAATTCACGAGATTTCCTTGTAAGCTTTATTACGCCAAAAAAGCTTTAAATTTAAAATTTTATTGGTAAAAATCTTGAAAAACTACGAAAAAGCTCGTAATTTTTACTAGGAATTCTAGTAAAATAGGATGTAGCAAAAAATCTAGTAAAAACACGAAACCTCCTTGTGAGTCTTATCGCGAGGTAGCAAAAAAAAACGTTACAAACTTTTTTTTCTCGTTTTACAAGTTTTTTTTTAGTGTTGCCTACGAGTGAGTTCGCAAAATGGAGGACGCCCATACAACCTAACCTTCCAATGTACTCGAAATGAAACCTTTCAAAATTTAACGGTTTTTTTAAAACTTCTTAACGGCTGGACCGATTTCGCTGAAATTCAACAACAACCTAACCATATATATATTTCAAATATATATGAAAAGTTTCGGTAGCTTTCAAATTGTCTTCCGAAAGATTAACAGAAGCAAAACTATATACGATCATCCACCGTGCCGTGCTTGTTATGGTTAGGCTCATCATGGTGGGAGTAAAGAGATGATGAATAATGTATGGAATCTCTTGGAATCATGAGAACAAGTTTATAAATTTGTATGAAATGGAGAGAGAAATTATAATAATGAGTGTTATTTATATTTGTGTGTTTTGAATCATTAAATACTCTTGCAAAGCTTTTTTTATACCTTACAGTATGGGGGTATACTCACTTTGTCGTTCCGTATGTAACACCTCGAAATATCAGTGACCGATGCTAAGATATTCTAGCTATTTTCGTCTGTCCGTCTGTGGAAGTCACTGTATCTTAAATAAAAGAGCCAGACTTTTGAGGCTTGGTTAAGTTCGTAAATGGGCAAACTCGGAACAGGGGGTAACAGTTTTACGAACTACACTCAAAAAAAAAAAAAAAAAAAAAACTGTAAAGTTAGCAAAAAATTTAGTTAAGTTTAACTAAAAAAGCACCTGATTTTGAGCCTACTAAATTTCTAGTTATTTTAACTAAAAATATTTAGCTAACTTTTCGTAGAATGAATGTAGCAAAAAAAACCGTAACTTTAACTAAAAATTTGGTGACAGGACATAATCCCCACGGACATTACCCCCATAACGGAAATGGGGATTATGACCGAATTCATTACGGTCATAATCCCCATAATAGTTGTGGGGACTATGACCGTCTCCAAAACGGTCACAATCCCAATGGGGATTATGTACGTTCCTTGTTGGGATTACGACCGAACTTTTTTGATTATAACCCCCATTCACATCATGGGGAGTAAGTCCAAAGCAATTTTGGTCATAATCCCCGTTTTCTGCAGAGAGGGTGGGTGAATTGCTTGGAATTTGTTATACCTGAGCCCGGCCAAAGGCCGGCTACGCAGAAAAACTTTTAAGTAAAAAAAAAAAACTTTTAATTTTGGGGATTATGACCAACTAGTATAGAAGACACAATCTCCATAATGGGGATTATGGCCATTTGTTACGTGGTCATTATCCCCACACTCAAAAAATAAAACTGTAAAAAATTTAGTTAAGTTTAACTAAAAAAGCACCTGATTTTGAGCCTACTAAATTTCTAGTTATTTTAACTAAAAATAATTAGCTAACTTTTCGTAGAATGAATGTAGCAAAAAAAAACCGTAACTTTAACTAAAAATTTGGTGACAGGACATAATCCCCACGGACATTACCCCCATAACGGAAATGGGGATTATGACCGAATTCATTACGGTCATAATCCCCATAATAGTTGTGGGGACTATGACCGTCTCCAAAACGGTCACAATCCCAATGGGGATTATGTACGTTCCTTGTTGGGATTACGACCGAACTTTTTTGATTATAACCCCCATTCACATTATGGGGAGTAAGTCCAAAGCAATTTTGGTCATAATCCCCGTTTTCTGCAGAGAGGGTGGGTGAATTGCTTGGAATTTTTTATACCTGAGCCCGGCCGAAAGCCGGCTACGCAGAAAAACTTTTAAGTAAAAAAAAAAAACTTTTAATTTTGGGGATTATGACCAACTAGTATAGAAGACACAATCTCCATAATGGGGATTATGGCCATTTGTTACGTGGTCATTATCCCCACACTCAAAAAAATAAAACTGTAAAGTTAACAATTTTTTTTTGTTAACTCGAGTTTACTGGCTTTTTAGCAAAAAGAAAGTGTTAGTGTATAAAATCAATATTTAACAAACTTACAATTTTTTTACAAAAAGTTTAGCTGAATTTAACTAATTTTTTTGTTAATACGTACATAAAAATGTTACGAAATTTTCAGCTGAATTTTTAGTTAAAGTTACGTTTTTTTTTGCTACATTCATTCTACGAAAAGTTAACTAAATATTTTTAGTTAAATTAACTAGAAATTTAGTAGGTTCAAAATCAGGTGTTTTTGTAGTAAAATTTAACTAAATTTTTTGCTAACTTTACAGTTTTATTTTTTTGAGTGGCATAAATCTGGGAATTATGTCCGTTTTTTATTGGGATTATGTCCAAATAATTTTCGGTCATAGTCCCCACTACCATTATGGGGATTATGACCGAAATGGGGATTATGTCAGCTAAATTTTTTGTTACTTTTCGTAAACTAAAATTAACAAAATTCATATTTTGTAAATTTTTTTTTTTACATTTTCAGGTTGACATTTTTTTTTATTTCACCGAACACTTTAAACAATAACACTTCACTTATTTTTTTCTACTTTTTCACAACATTAAGTTCAGCTTAAGTAGAACTTATGAGATTTTCATAGGAGGTTACACAAGAAATTCCTTAAATAGTAATCGCTCTTTTCAATTAACAAATATGTTACGAAAAATCAGCAAATTAATTAGTAAAAATTCGTTAACTCAGTTTTAAAGTCAACAAAAAAAATTAATTCAAAATTTGTTCAAAACCAGTATTTTCGTAAATTGAACTTAACTAAAAAAAGTAGTTAAAACGCTGATTTTAACTAAAAATTTTCTAAAAAGCCAGTTAACTCAACTTAACTTAACTAAAAAAAAATGTTAACTTTTTCAAAAAAAAATTGTTAACTTTAAAATTCACGGAAATATTTTTTTCGGCTTTGATTTCGGCATATTTAACACAAAAGATATTTTTTTTCGAAAATACGTAATTTCATGCTCTGCTGAGCATACGGCTGGCAAAAAAGGTTTTTTTAAGTGGTGAAAGGCGCAAATGGTAGACATTGTTTCAATAAACATTGTTTAATACGGAGTTCACACTAGAGAATTTGTACTCGTTTAAGCCACTTGTTTAAAAAAGTAAACAAAATCGTTCACACTACATTTTGCGCGTTTAACTTTGAGTGTTTAACATTTGTAAACAAACGCACATAACCTAATTCTGAAAAAAATTGCAAAAATATTTCTAAAAACCTTTTAAACTTTGGCGGAAGACAGGATATTTAATTTTTTTATAACATTTACATAACACCACTACACGGAACACCTTTTTATTGACTCATTCCAAGTAAATAGGAAGATTTTTCTGTTTTTTGTTCCGGACCTGTCCGAAGCTGTTTGCATATTTATACTTCGATGGACGGCAAAATTCACTATTAGTGCAGCTTTTCCAATATAATTATAAATAAAACACACACTTTTTTCTGATTTTTCAGTAGTTTTTATTAGTTTTTTAAATATTTATAATTTCTCAATTTTCCAATGTTTTGCTAAGAAAATGGCAGACAGATACAGAAGCTGGTTGCTATGCAATCTTTTTTTTTGGCATAGAATAAAGAAAAATTAAAAGGAAATATACCGAACCCTGCCTTTGAAATGTTTAGCGAAATGTTCAACAGGGAAACAAGTCGAATTTGATTGTTTAGCTGAACAACTAAATGTATGGGGAAACAAGTCAAATTTTGCTCGTTTAGCGCTTAAACAGTCATGAGATGTTTAAAGTCGCTAGTGTGAACTCCATATAAGTTACACAAGAAAGTTTAAACAAAATATGTTTAACAACGATATAGTTTGTTTGGTTCCTTGCGGAACCAGTAGGATATTAAGGGTTATATTAAGCCCTTGTTATATAATATATTTTTTAAAAACTTTTTTTGGAGGGTATAAAAGATTCGGCACGCCCGAATTCAACACTCATACTCGTTGCAATTTAATGTTAAATCTGTTTAATTTTATTTTTGAAATTTTAAACAAATGGTAAAATACAAATAAACGTAATCACTAAAAACTAATTACACTCAAAAAATGTAATTGAAATTATGTTTTACAAAAAATAATATAAAAAAGTTTTTATTTAAAAAAAATTTTCTATTCTAAATTTTAATACAGGTTTTTTTCAAGTATGTTAATCAAATCCTAAATATGTTAATCAAATCCTAAATCAAATCTTAAATCAAATCCTAAAAAAAAGTGGCTCCTATTTCGGGGCCATTTTTTCACATGGGCCTCATCTCTTCCAAACTCGCATTACTCTTCCTTTACCAAGGGGGCTTCAAGGTCCCTGTGTTTTAGAACTCATGGCACAAGTTAATGAAAGTAATTTTTACAATTCCTCCACCCTCAGTTGTATACCACTTTCAGGACCCAATAGAAAACTTAATTTTGAAATCCGTACAGGTATTTGAGTTTCTGCACAACTATGAAAACGAAATTTACGCAATAGAGTTATTAAACCCACCTGGGCCTGCATTTTACCAAAACGCATACCAATACAATTGCGGGGACCTTCACCAAAAGGCAAAAAAGCAAATGGATGTCTTTGTTCAACTACTTCGGGTAAAAAACGATTTGGATCAAATTTTTCAGGTTCGGGATAATAATCAGCATCACGATGTATAGAATCTAAGGGTAAAATGATGCGTAACCCCTTTTCCAAAACTATGTTTGTATTGGGAACTTTGAAATCCTTAACACACACACGTCCCAAATGAGGAATAACCGAATATTTTCGTAAGCTCTCTAATACAAAAGAAAAAATTTGAAATAATTTTGGTAGAAAGACAGTTTACTTAGTTTACCTGATATAACCATATCCAAATATTTCATATCCTTAATACTCTCATAAGTCAATTGATTGTTATAGCTTTCTAAAACATCTAAGATTTCCTGTCTCAGCTTTTCTTGTACTTTCTGATTTAAGGCCAATTCATATAAACAAAAAGCCATCGTTGTAGAGGAAGTATCAAAACCAGCCAAAAAGAATACCATAATTTGGGCTGCCAATTGTTCTATGGTCAAACCACTACTGGGATCATCTTCGTCGAATTTTTTGCCTTCTTTTATTAATTTATCCCTTTGCTCTTTCATTTCAATCATCATATCCATAAAATCATTACGTCTGATATTGTTCTTTTGCCTATATTCCACGGTCTCTTTAACGGCATTCATAAAGAATTCACTGACATCATCACTAAATGTTTTCATTCTTAACTTTCGAGCCAATGTGGGATTTGAAAACATAAAGGCTTGAACAAATGTTTTATGACGTGGTTTCTCAAATATATCTCTACCCATTTGTCTGAATTCAGCTTGAGGATCAATTAAACTATTACATTCTATGCCAAAAGCACAAGTGCCAATAACATCGGTAGTATAACGGGCACACAAATCTTTAGCTTCCAGTATGCCATTACAATCCTTGATTAATTTTTCACAAGCTGGCTGCAATTTTTCACCCACCTCCACTACCGTAGAAAACATAAATTTCATTTTTCCCGTTGTAAATACCGGTGTTATCTTCTGCCTTAAACCTTGCCATCTTTTACCATTTAAAAATAATAAATTTCCCGTTAAAGGATCATCCCGTTCATTATGAAAAAAACCACGTTCTGTAAAGCTTGGAAAATCTTTAATCATTATTTGTTTAGCTAGATCCAAATCCAAAATTATAGCCGATCTGGTAAGAAATGTATAAAATCCTGCTATGGGTGCGTGATTCTTAAATTTTCTATAGACACGTTCATTTATATCTTTCCAATGATATAGGCGACCAATTCCCTTCATATTGCCCAAAAAATATATGGGTTTCTCGCTGGGAACATTACGTTTTTTCCAATAGGAGTAATGTTGTTTTAACCATATATACAGAGCCAAACATGAGATGACCAGTAATGTTAAGAATATCATTTTAAGCTTTTATTATAATAACACTACTACTTCAAACGATTTCTAAAACTGAACTAATGTTATAAAAAACTTGTTTAAAATTATTTTGCTATTAAAATTTTATCCATTTCGATATGTTAATATCTTATAGAAAAATTACAAAACAGATCACCGGCGTTAACTACAAATTATATATATTTTTGGCTTCTGAACAAGACTTGCACGGCACGGTAAATTATTGCCGCTGTTAGGATAAATATCAAAAATGGATGGCAAAATCTGTCATTTTAGTCCTGGCAAGTTTTCGATGAAAATTTCTTAATATGATGGAGTAGAGTTGGTCGTGTTGGAAATAAAATAATTTTAATTTTTTTTGACGTCCCAGCCTGGGGTTTAACCTGTCAAATCGTATGATGAGTGTCGTGCCGTTAGTGTTGTGTTCGTTCTCTAACACAGATTTCGTTGAGCGATCTCTTTTTTTTTTTGTAAACAATATATTTTTGTACCCTACACCACTCTGTGTTACAGGGTATATTGAGTTTGTGCTGATGTTTGTAACTACCCAAAATATTTGTCCTAGACCCACCTTTTAGAATCAATTTTTGAGTCGATTTAGCGATGTCCGTCCGCCTGTCCCGTGTACGTGTAAACACGATACAGATCGCAGTTATCAATCCATTGACCTAAAATTTAAAACTAAAGCTTCTCTTTTGAAATTGTAAAAAATGGGTCCAAGTTTTGACTTACAAGTAGAGATTTTCTTTTCCCGGACTTTTTCATTTCCCGGGAAAGCGGGATTCATTTTTAAATTTCCCGGGATCCCGGGAATTCCCGCAATAACTAAAAACCCAAATTTTTTGTCAAAAAAATATATAAAAACCTTATGAATGCGATTACACTATTTATAATGTTTATTAACACCATAAAAATCTTATTTAGTACCTTTGAAACAGAAAAAAAAAATAAGTTTCGAGAAAAAAAGAACAATTTTTGTTACCCAGTTCTTATAAAAAAACGGTCCAAATATATCGAAGTCGTTTAAAAGTATTTTTAAGGGAATATGTTATTTCACATCGCTTTATCTGTTTTAATAATAAAATTCATCATTTATTCTAATTCATCTTGTTGTTAGTTAAATTTTACAATTGGTTCTCAACGCTTTGCCTCTAAAACACAATGAAACTAATTCACAGGAATTTCTCTATTATGTTTCTGAAACTGAATCTAACTGTTTCACAGAAATGAAATTATAAGAAAATTTACCCCAAAAATTATTAAAAAAATTAAAAATTCTGGTTTCTAAAAAAACTGTCATCCTTTACACAGATTTTATATCAATTTATCGATTTAAAACGAATCATGTCCAGAGACATAAATATTTTCTAAAGAAACAAATAATCATACTGCAATTTTTGATAATGCAGTTCTCAGAAAAAAATTTCTTAGATTCTGAAAAAAAGTATCAGGATCTGATAACACAGCCCAACAACCAAAATCGGAGTGGGATGAAACAAAAAGCAAATGAAAGCATAATAAACTCCTCGACACTTTTTTTGGTTTAGCGCTAAATTTTTTTGCACGCATTTGAAGTTGGTGAACTTTTGTATAATTATAATAATAATTGCTTAAAAATTGTTAGGGCGTATGATTAATTTTGTAATTGCCTTTAAATAACAATCATACGCAACGGTGAACAGTGCATTATTTTTATTAATTTGGCTATTCAGTAAATAGGTACGGGACCGATCACAGCGAATTTCATACCGGTTGTAGCTAACGTAATTTCGAGCTTATGTTTAGACCAGGGGCCCCTAATGTAGGACACGTTTAGTACACAAAAGCTTTAAATGCTTTAAAATGCGTGTAAAAAATAATCTAGCGCTGAATTAAAAAAACCTCTTCATGGCTTTGTTATGTAAAATGTAAACTTTAATTTGCTTTTGGTTTCATTCTATTCCGATTTTAAATTTAGATTTTTTATCACTGTGTAATTATATCCTATCGAAATTTAGATATTGTGAGAGTTTTTTCATTTCGTCATCAATTATCAATAATTTTAATAAAATCTCTAAAAAATCACATACTAAATAATCAATAGAAGTCGAAAAATCAACAATTTCAAAGAAACTAAAATTCCCGGGAATTCCCGCTCTATTTCCCGGGATTTCGGGATCGAAAATTTACGGGAATTCCCGTCCCGGGAATTCCCGTGAAAAACTCTACTTACAAGGGAAGTCTCCCTGGTGTGAAACTCCGATCTTCATGAAATTTGGATATATTGTTTAGAACGAAAATTAATTCGACCTGTATTTTGTTTAGCGGCCCAAACTCATTTTTATGGGGGGTCGATTTGTATGGGGGGAAGTTGACCTTTTTCAGTTTTTTACGATTTATGCCTATTTAATCAAAATTAATATAGGCATATTTGGTATCAGATTAAAGGTATTTAAAAGACCTAAATCCTAGTGCTAACAACGTGCCAAAAAAATATAATTTTTCACCTTACTAACAAAAATGTGTTAAAATTTTGGTATTTTCCTCAATATGACGAAAAGTGGTGCATGTTTAGACATGTGCTTTACACACGTAGATAGGTTTAAAAACCTTTCATTTGGTATGTAATATGACTAGGTTGCTTTGCATAATATAGGAGATAAACGAAAAAAACTGGAAATCTCCATAGTGGCCTTTTTAACTTATAGTAATTTTCTGAACTTGAAAAAAAATTTAACAATTTTGCATTAGAAATATTTTATTTTGAGTAAAAAACATTTTTTAGTAATTTTGTAAAAAAAAATTTACTAAATTTTTGTTGGAGTGTAAAATTTGTTTTGATTGTAAAATTCGTTGCAAACATCAGCACATGCACTCAAAAAAAAAAAACTGTAATGTTAGCAAAAAAAGCTTGTAAACCTACAAGAAAATTTGCTGATTTTGAACCCACAATTTTTTTGCTAAAGTTAGCAAAAATGTTTTGCCAATAATTAGTTAACTAAATTTTTATTTTTTTTAACTTATTTCATAAGCATCTGAGGACCCCATTGGGTTCGGACCCGATAGGTCCAGACCCCGATGGGCCTAAACCTAGTTGGGTTCCTTAACAATCGTCATAGTTTTTGATCCAAAATTTGTGTCCGTTTCGCTCTACCTTGCTTAGTTTTTGAGATACGTTATTATAGGGAACCACTGGGGTCTTGAGAATTAAAAAACTCGATAACTTCAAAAATATTACTCGGAGAGCTTTTGACTATTTTGCGGTCTTGTTCTACTTGTTCAGAGCTACAAAAATGCTATTGGACTTTTTGTTGTGTCGGCAATATTTACCGAGATATGAGCATTTTAAAATTTTCGGGAATGCTAACTTTTTTGGATCCAAAGTTAGGGCCCATTTGGGTCCACACATATGAAGAGGACCGGCGATACTATGGAGAGCCCGAGAACCAAAAATGACCTCCATTTTGCTCTATCTGGCTTAGTTTCCGAGATAGCGCCATTTTAAGTTTTCTGAAAATAAAAAAAATTTACCATTTATTTTTGCTAATATTAGCAAAAAATCTTGTAAAAATGTTGTCAACTCAATTTCAAATTTAGCAAAAGAAATTAGTTCAAAGTTTGTTTAAAATTGCTAATGTGCTAAATGAAGTTTACAAGAATTTTTAGCTAACATGCTAATCTTAACTAAAAATTTGCTAAAAGTTAGCTAACTAGCATTAGCAAAAAAAAATTAGTAAACCTACTAACGTATTTTTTTGAGTGTGGCAGAATTTTTCGATACCGTCTTTTTTTCCGAAAACGGCAGCCGCTTCGTCATGGTTGTACGGGGACTCGTAGTTAGGTAAGGTTATGAGTCTCATATGAGAGTAAAAATATATTATAAGATAAGACAGAATGTCTTTACATTTGCTGGTTTTGTTCCCTATACACAGGAAAAAATAAAAATAAATTTTGAGTAAATTTTTAATACTATTGAATAAAAAATTACTTAATTATGAACCAGTAAACTATTTAATAGTATTGAGTAAACTTTTAATACAAATTTATTAAATGTATGCCAAAAAATATAAGTAAATTTTTAATTGGCTCAATTAAAACTTTACTGAAAGTTTTTCGTTTTTTTTAAATAAGTTTTTAATTGTGTCAAGTAAAAATTTACTCAAAACTTGCTATTATTTTTTTTTTTGATATTTTTAAAAAGTTTCATATTCTTTTAAAAAAAAAAAAAAACTTTTGCCAAATATATTTATGTCTTAAAGACATAGAAAAATGTCATGAAGATGATTTCAAACTTTTTTATATATACACAAAAAACTATAAACTACATAAGAATTCTCAAAACTAAGAGAGTAAAAAACAAATTAAAAAAAACTATTTAATTTTTAAGTTATTTATTTAAGTTTTTTTAAAAAAACTTTTGAGTAAATTTTTAATTGTGTCAATTAAAAAAATTACTAAATTTTATTTTGAAATTGAAACAAGTGATTACTCAAAATTTTTCATATTTTTGTCTGTGTACGTTCTGCCTTCTCTCATAACATATTTCTCTCAGTTGTAGAAATCGTGATAGAGTGAAAGTAATTGAGATTTTTTAATCAATATCAGGTTTATGATAAGTACACAAAAATAAGATTACAAATTGTTAAATTTATATTTATTTAAAATCGTTATAAAAATTATTATTTTAAAAATATTTCAATTATTCCATCATAATGGAATTACTTTTAAATATATACCATTTTTAGAAGCAACCAAAAAATTCTTTTTATCAAATTCCAAGGGTATCTCAGTTAGAGGACAACATTCAACACGATAGTGTTGCAGCAAAGAAATTAAACCAATTTTTGTTTGCATTTTACCAAAACGAGCACCAATGCAATTGCGAGGACCATCACCGAATGGCAAATAAGCTGCAGAATGACGTTTTTCAATTTCCGCAGCTTCAAAACGGGCAGGATTGAATTCAGTAGGATTTTCATAATATTCCGGATCACTATGTATAGCAGAGACCGGTATAACGACAGATAAGCCTTTTTCAATAATATGTGAAGAGTTAGGAACGCGATAGTCATTCTGAGTTCTGCGTATCAAATTGGGTAAAATAGGATATATACGTAAAGTTTCTGAGGAAAAAAACAATTAGCATTATATGATTGTTATGTCTTTCAGGAATTTTTAAACTTACCAGCTATAACCTGATCCAAATACGGCATAGAATTCATACCCTCATAGGTTAATTCATTGTTGTTGTCTTTTATATTTTTCAAAATTTCTGTTCTTAACTTATCTTGTACTTCCAAATTTCTAGCTAATTCATATAAACAAAATGACATGGTGGAAGAGGAAGTTTCAAATCCACCCAAAAAGAATACAAATGTTTGGGCAGCCATTTGTTCTATAGTTAATCCCTTTGATAGATCAATACCTCCGGATTCTTTAGCCATTTCCTCATTTTCGGCCTTCATTTCAATTAACAGATCCATAAAATCATTACGCTTAATATTATTTTTCAAACGATATGCAACGGTTTCTTTAACAATATTTATAAAAAAGTTGCTGACATTATCAGTAAATAGTTTCATACGTAATTTTCTAGCCAATACTCCATTCGTCATCATAAATATTTGTACTACTGCATTGTGACGTGTTTCGGTAAATATAGATCTGCCCTTAACTCTAAATTCTGCATTCGGATCATTTAAACTGTTGCATTCTATGCCAAAGGCGCAGGTACCAATTACATCTGTAGTAAAACGTGCGCATAAATCCTTAATTTCTATGATATTATCCTTTGTTTTCGTTATCTCCTTTTTCATGGTTTCAGTAAACTGATGTCCTACTTGTAAGGTGTTAGGAAACATATACTTCATTTTGGCTGAGGTAAAAACAGGCGTCAATTTAGTTCTCATTGCCCGCCACTGCTCTCCTTCTAAGGCAACCAAATGTGCCGTTAAAGGATCGTCTTTGGCATTATGAAAAGTATTACGATCATGGAAGTTGGAAAAATCTTTAATCAATATATTTTTTACCAAATCTAAGTCTAATATTAAAGCGGACTTGTTTATAAACATATAAGATCCACAAAAAGGAGCTTGACCCTTAAATTTACGATACAAACGTGAAGTGATATCCCGTACATTAAGAGTTTTGCCAACACCTTTAAAATTTCCAAATGGTGGTATCGGTGTTTCATATAGAACTCCTCTTCTTTTCCAGTAGGAATATATATTATAGAAGTAATATACCAACAACAAGACTAGAGCGCCGAAGAGTAAAGTACGATACAACAGAACATGTTGTGCGTTTTTTAACCGTTTCTGTTTGCTTTATCGTTAACACTAAAGTTATTAACTGTTTGCTACTAATGTTTTATAAAATCATAATCTTTAAATATTTATAGAGAAAGAGAGCAAAATATTTTTTTTCGGTCTCGAACTTCAAAATATTTTGTGAGAAACTATGATGCAATATGCTATGCATATTTTTTTTTGAGTGTAAAATTTTTTTCGAGTGTATTTTTTTTTAGTATAAAAATATTTTTGAGTGACAAAAATACTTTGTAAAATATTTTTGTGTCTTACGAATGTTTTTAAAACATGTTTAACGGGTTTTAAGTAGGGTATTCAATCGATTAACCGTTAATCGGTTAACCGATTAATTTAGGTCGATTAACTGTTCGAATAATTTAAAATTGTCAATTTTCAAATAACAAATAAACCGATTAATTTGTGTCGATTAACCGATTAACCGAAATCTCTTTTTTTTAGTAATTTTACTTTTTTTTTTGCTTTATTTAGCGTTTTGATGTTTCATTTTTAATTTAAGTTACGGTTCTGCTGAAAGAAGTTTAGGTCTAAAAAACTTATCAAACTCTCTTTTTGCAATGTGTAAAAACTTCGTATAGCAAAAATTTTATCGAGGTCCTAAAACGATATTTCGGTTAAAAAAACAAAAAAAAAACTACAATTAGTAACCCTAGCCAATTTTTTATAGATTGTCAACGGTATACATTTTTCTAATAGTTTTTCATGCACTTAATCCGAATCTGGCCTTGGAAGTGATTTATCTAATTTTGAGATATTTAGATTTTCGATTGACAGTACTGCATAAACTCAGATATTCGCAATGTTTGGGAACTTAAAAAACCGCGAATTGTTTTATGATGTAGTTCAGCACATCTAAAAATACTTCGCTTATTCTTCAAAATACTTTTGCAATCGTTAAGATGTCTTTTTTCATTACGGAGATATTGACCGATAAAATTATTGCAATTTCGGCCCTAAAAAATAAAAGAAAACAAATTTGGAAACCAACCAATTTTTTTTTTTATATTTATAGTACCGAATTCGAAACTCTATTAGAGGTGCACCTAAGCTCGGCATCAATTTGGGTATTAATTTTGGTGTAATTTTTCAGGGTGCCATACAAAAAATCTTTATTTGGGCTAACATTATAGAGGGTATTTAAAGCTTCGATATATCGGATAAAGATTTCTTTTAAAAAAAATTAATAAAATTCTTTAACGTACATACAGTTCTTAGTTTTATATTCAATTTAAATTTTTATTATTCGGTTAACCGAATAATTCAAATTTATCCGATTATTAACCGATTAAATCTCAGCCCCGATTAATTATTTGCTCGATTAACCGATTAAACCAAAACCTCGATTAATTGAATACCCTAGTTTTCAGCACGTTAATTTAAGGTGACACTAATCTGATATTTATGGTTTTGCTAATAACTTTTGAACCACTGGATCGATTTGGCTGAATTTTACTACAAACCAGCCCACAAATACGACAAATATATATGCCAAGTTTCAGCATCCTCAGAAAGTTGTAGTATTTTTTATCTCGTAAATTCACAAAAAATCCTTGCCGAAATTCAGTCTATTGCTCATAACTTTTGAACCACTGGACCGGTTTCGCTGAATTGCAATACCAACCTGACCAGGTAAATGCCCAACCTATACGCCTAACTTCAGGAGCCTCTGTAAAGTCTTTCAAAAGTTAGCGTGTTTTCAACAGACAGACAGACGGACGGACAGACAGACGGACGGACAGACAGACAGACGGGCAGATGGGCGGACATTGCTAGATCGTATTAAAATCGATCGAAGATCATGAATATATGTATATACTTTATGGGGTCCTAGACCAATATTTCGAGGTGTTACAAACGGAATGACAAACTTCTATATACCCTCTGTCACTAGAGTGGAGGGTATAAAAAAGAAGGTTAGGTTGTAAGTGGTTTTTGACGTTCTACGTCAGCAGACATAGACTCTGAGGTCCATTGTGATAGTACGGGCCAGTATGCGGTTCTCCCACTAGTCCTTGCCGTTAAATCAATTTCAGCTTCTTATGAAACTCCTAAGATATTGAATTTTTACATTCGACAAATCAGAAGGATCGCGCAGCTCCCACACTCAAAAAATTATGTCACTAACTGTTTGTAGTTTATTTAAAAAGTTTTACGTTTAGTGGTTTTTAAAAGAAAAAACATTTGTTTGATGTTCAGTTCTTATTAATGACTACTTCTGTCCTTTGTTTCAAAAATAATACACTAAAATATAAAGACTTTCATTAACATTTAATTTTTAAAGTCATCTACTTTTGTTCTGTAAGTAAAAACTACTGATTTTTCTTTACATTTTTAATGATTTTAGTAAGTATTTTTTTTTTTTAATTTTTGGTATTTTTAATGAGATATCATTAGTTTTTACCTACTTTTGTTGGTTATTTTTTTGTAGACAAAAAATTCCAAAAATTAATTATAGAAATATGAAAACATGTTTGTGTCAAGTGACTTTGGCACGATGGGTCGTGAGTGTCTGGCCAGAATGTAGTTGATTGCGGGATCGATTCCCCAAAAATTGTATTCAAAATTTTTTAAAATAAAATTCAATAGAAAAACTATAAAATTACCTTCGAAATCATTAATTTTTAATGTTTGCGTAGGTAATTTTTTTTTTTTGAATATATTGGTAAAAATAACCTACGAAATCATTAATTTTTAATGTTTTTGCAGGTTATTTTCTTCGAATTTATTGGTAAAAAAGTTAAAGTCACGGTATTTTTTAATGTTCATGATATTTATTTTATAAAATTTTATTAACAGTAAAAAATAAATGTTGATGTTTGTTAAAACAAATGAATATTTACTGGGATGGTTTTCAAATGTTTTATCACTTGTTTTAAATATGTTTTTCATTTGTTTTTGCCTACAAAATATTTTTAGTGTTGAAATTTAGCCAAATGTTTAATATTGTTGTTAATAAAAAAAAGAGGTTAGGTGGTTCTACGCCAGCACCCATAAACTCTGGGGTCCATTGTGATACCACGGGACGGTAATGTGGTTCTCCTACTAGTCCCTGCCGTTATACCAATTTGAGCTTCTAATGAAACTCCTTAGATATTGAATTTTGACATCCGAAAAACCAGAAAGATCGTAAAACTTCCTAAATCCTAGTGAAGCAAGTCTCTCACCAGAAAGTGCCGGACAATGGCAGATAAAGTGTTCGATAGTTTCGAACTCTTCCTCATCCATACAACTCCAAAAAAAAAGTCATTTAACGGCACATTTAGCCCACAGCCACCTTCAAAATCTCAGAAATATGCTAATTTTAGCAGACCCAGCTTGCTAAACTTTTATTTTGTTATAATCTAAAAAATCTGATGATTTCTGCTGTTACAAGTGTGGTAATTTAAATTGTATGTCATTCAACAGACATTTTGACAGAGCTTTTCTTTTATAACCCTTTAAATGTTAAAACTTTTTTACAACTTTATCCATCCCTTAAAAATAAACTTTTACAGAGCTTAATTAATGTTGAAACTTTTTGCAGTTTTAAAGCACATATTTTTGCAACTCTATACACATCCCTTAGATAAAAGCTTTCTGGAAACATATGTACATAAAACACAATTCTTAATAATATTACCCTCGCAAATGGTGGCGGGTTTAAAAAAAATATATGATTTGATACACACAAAAAAAACTTGTAAGATTACAAGAAAAGCTTGTCATTTTTATTTCATGCTACCTCCTATTTTACGAGAATTTCTAGTTAAAAATTACGAGCTTTTTTGTAATTTTACAAGCTTTTTAAAAACAAAATATTAAATTTACAACTTTTTTGATGCGATAAAACTTATAAGGA
This sequence comes from Pegoplata infirma, assembly GCA_963921195.1. NCBI lineage: Eukaryota > Metazoa > Arthropoda > Insecta > Diptera > Anthomyiidae > Pegoplata > Pegoplata infirma. Next base: position 141,603 of record CAWUER010000686.1, on the reverse strand, counting down.
ATTCTCGTGAATTTACTAAATTTTTTGCAACCTTCTATTTTACGAGAGTTCTTAGTAAAAATTTTGAGCCTTTTTGTAATTTTTCAAGCTTTTTTCCAATAAAATTGTTAATTTATAACTTTTTTGACTTGATAAAACTTACAAGGAATTCTCGTGACTTCAATAGATTTTTTTTATAAATTCGCCTTGGAAATTTGGACTTTTACGAAAAAATTGTAAAATTAAAAAAAAATTAAATTTCAATCGAAATTTTTTTGTAAAAAAACAAGGAAAAAATAAAAGCGGTAAAATGGGATTACGAGACTTTTTTTAGTAATTTGACAAGGTTTTTTTTGAGTGTAGGTTTAGATTGAAAGGGATTTGCTGGTTTCATAAAATATTGCAAATTTACCTCAAACTCAAACCAAATTTTTAGCTTAATAACGAACACTTTATGGAAGTAGATATTTATGTTCAGGAACAACTAGCTCCAGCAGAAGGAGCTGAAAAAAATAGCTACACTAAAAAAAAACCTTGTAAAACGACAAGAAAAGTCTGTAACTTTTTTTTGCTACCTCCTATTTGACAACAATTCCTTGTAATTTTGCCAGCTCTTTACCAATAGTTTTGTAAGTTTACAAGCTTTTTACCAATAAAATTGTAAACTTACAAATTTTTGATGCGATAAAGCTTAGAAGTAGGTTTCGTGTTTTTACTAGATTTTTTGCTACCTCCTATTTAACGAGAATTCCTAGTAAATATTACGAACTTTTTCGTAATTTTACAAGATTTTTACCAATAAAATTGTAAATTTGCAAATTTTTTGGCGCTATAAAACTTACAAGAAAATCTGGTGAATTTACCAGATTTTTTTTTTGTAAAAAAACCTGAAAATTTGTAAAATCAAAAAAAGAAATTGTAAAATTAACAAAGAAAAATGTAAATTTCGATCAAAAATTGTTTGTTAAAAAACAAGAAAAACTGTAAAATATTGGTAAAATTTTATTACGAGGTTATCATAAAGATTAAAAATTTGTTCTCTATTCAATGTTTCTTATTCACACAAATTTGACTGAAATTTTTTTAACATAATTTTAAATGTAAAAACATCTTAACAAAGTCGTCATTTCTTTTTTTTTTTTAATTTTTTGAAATGTTTTTATCATAAAACATTTTCAAAAATATTTTTGGTACTTTTGGGGATTTCAATTTATAAAATGGGTCACTTGACTTGGTATTTATCTAGCAGCTCTGTTGAGAGCTGATATTTTGAAAAGAGAACAATCTTGTTTAAAACAAAAACTTTATTTCGAACACATTTAAAAATATTTTGTTTATATTTTTTTTGGAGAAATTTAAAAATTCTCCATGCTCAAGATCAAGGTTATTTGTATACATACAATATAAACAATGTGGGCAAACAAACAGCCCGAGTAAAAGAAAAATGTTTTATAACCCGAGTAATAATTTAAATATGTTGTCATAAATAACACCGCTCAACACTAATTTTAAGGTTTGAGTTTTGATGATCAATTTTAGTAGTCTTTGATCACCTGATTACAAATCGGTTCTAAAAATTTTCCCATCACTACTAGATTTTTAGTTATTCAAGGTTGAAAATGTTACAACTTTTGCATTATTTGAAAGCCTGTACAGCAGCAATTCAGTGGAATACAATACAAAAATGGTGCTGGTTCTAATTTTTTCACAGTATGTTTTTTAAAATATAGTGCAACAATTTAAATTATTTTTTTTATCCTATTTTTGAGATCATAGTTTAATTCTCCTCTAACGCAGGCTTTTAAATAATGCAAAATTCGCCATTTTTCGCATTTTCAACCGCGAATAATTCAAATTCTAGACGTGTTGGAAAAAATTTGGAGCACAGATTTGGAATCAGCGAGTCAAAATCTTTAAAAATTTTCTATGAAACTTTAAACCGAAGCCAAAAACCTTCGATTTGTAGAACGGTGTAATTATACATTATAGGATGTTAGCTTTTTAAAATATCCAGTTGCGCCGAATCAAAAATACCCTCCATTGTTCTTGAATTTTTATACCCTACAATACACTGTGGTACAGGGTATAATGAGTTTGTGCTGATGTTTGTAACTACCCGAAATATTGGTCCTAGACCCACTTTTAAGTATACCGATCGACTTAGAATCACTTTTTGAGTCGATTTAGCGATGTCCGTCCGTCTGTCCAATCAATTGACTTAAGCCTCTTTTGGCCCAATGACGAAGCCTATTGAAATTCGAAAAAATCGGTCCATATTTAGACCTAGCCCACATACAAAGGTCCTCTTTAGTTTTGGCTCAAATGACTCTAATAGCCGCATTTTAATAGGTATATTTTCGAAATTCGGCGGGTAATCATGTTTTATCCACTCAAATCACCATTCCGAATTTTAAAGAAATCGGATCAGTTCTTGTAGCCCCCATACAAACCACCTTCCCGATTTTCACATAAATCTCTCAAATTTCATGAAAATAGAAAATATTTAATTAAAATTCTGTTTGTGTACACTCAAAAAAATAAAACTGTAAAGTTAACAATTTTTTTTTGTTAACTCGAGTTTACTGGCTTTTTAGCAAATTTTTAGTTAAAATCAGCGTTTTAACTACTTTTTTTAGTTAAGTTCAATTTACGAAAATACTAGTTTTGAACAAATTTTGAATTAAATTTTTTTGTTGACTTTAAAACGGTGTTTACGAATTTTTATTAATTAATTTGCTGATTTCTAGTAACATATTTGTCGAGTGAAAAAATGTTAGAAATTTCCTCCTATGCAAATCTCATAAATCTCAATAAAGAAAAAAAAGAAAAAAATAAGTGAAGTGTTAGTGTATAAAATCAATATTTAACAAACTTACAATTTTATTACAAAAAGTTTACCTGAGTTTAACTAATGTTTTTGTTAATACATACATAAAAATATTACGAAATTTTCAGCTGAATTTTTAGTTAAGGTTACGTTTTTTTTGCTACATTCATTCTACGAAAAGTTAACTAAATATTTTTAGTTAAATTAACTAGAAATTTAGTAGTTTCAAAATCAGGTGTTTTTTTAGTTAAATTTAACTAAATTTTTTGCTAACTTTACAGTTTTATTTTTTTGAGTGTATGTTAAACGCGTACTTTAATAACCTTATGAAAATTGGTTATCATCGAACCATTTTTGGACTTAGGTCCCATGTGAAAATTTCGCCCGATATTCAGTTGAAGCGGTTTATTGTCAACAAAAAGAAGCCTGTTCCACTCAAATTTGATTTGTGAGTGCTTTTTACATTTATTAAAGATTTGACAAAATATAGATCTAATCAGTCCATGTTTGAACTTGGGACCCATTTTCCGGGAAACTCTGGTGTAGGGTATTATTATATGGTCGGTATTGACCAACTATAATTTTCTTACTTGTTTTGTTTGATTTTTTCTTTCCTGTACTTAATTTTTTTCTGTTATTTTTCTAATTATACCCTCAACTCTAGTGATATATTCATGATCCTTGATCGATTTTAAGACGATCTAGCGACGTCCGTCCGTCTGTCTGTTGAAAACATGGTAACTTTTGAAGGACTTTACGGAGGCTCCTGAAGTTCGGCATTTATGTTGGGCATTTACCTGGTCTGGTAAGTATTGCAATCCATCAAAATCGGTCCAGTGGTTCAAAAGTTATGAGCAAAAGAATGTATTTCGGCAAGGGTTTTTTCGTGAATTTACGAGATAAACACGCTAACTTTCGAAAAGCAATTCTGAGGATGCTGGAGATTGGGATATATATTTATCGTTCCCCAGGCCTGATTCGTATTTAATTTTAGCCAAATCGGTCCACTGCACTATAGGAAATTTTACCCATTTTTTGGCCAAAAGTCAAAATTAAAATTTTTCAAAACATTATTTTTTTTTACATTAATATAAAAAAAACTTAACAAAGTAAACAATTCTTTCTCAATTTTTCGACAGAATTGATGTACTGTCACTTTATCAATAGTTTTTCTTGCAATTTCTTACTTAGTTATAAAACAACGATTGAGTGCAGCGAATTTAGTGATAGCTTCTAACAAAAGTTTTTATATTAAGAATTTATAGTTTTTAAAAACTAAAAAATGGAAAATAATGTCGAAGGTGAGTACTTTAATGATAAATAGTGAAATGTTGGTGAACTCATCTATTAGATCGATTTAATTGGAAAAATTGAAGTGACCTTAAGATGAACTTATTGAAGTATAAATTGGAATTTTATTTTGACTTAAAAAAAAAATGATAGCATATGTTAGCTATAAAACCATAAAAGTTCTCTAGGACAATCAATTACCTTCCGAATTTACCAAATTTCAAGGTCGGATATGTGCAACTTTTTTTTTAAAACGCATTTTTCCAGGTGACTACTGAGTGCCAAATTCAGAGTTATTTAATACATGGCGAGAGAAATAAATCAGAGGTGGATAAGGAGCCGCTATTTCTGGCCATTTCTTTTCATACATTGCTGAGAGTGAATGTTTCGAAAACTTTAAACAATATATAAAGGAGGAATTAAGAATATTTTGTTCAAATATAAATATGAAAAGGATTAAAAGTTGAAGGAGTTTGAAAGTTTTTGAAAGACAGCATGCTGTTTGGCTTAAAGGCAATACTTGGCTAAGAAAACTTGAAACGCAGCCTGCCTCCACTAAATCGAAACCGGGGCGGCCGCAATTAACTTTTTTGTCAAAATCTACGAGAACAAAAATACGAGTTACAGCAGAAATCTCTAAAGATCTAATTAGGGAAGTTTAGCCCCTAGCTCTTGCTTCATCTACGGCTGCCCGTAGTGGCATTTTGAAATGTAGTTGACGACTTGGAACTAAAAAATCAAATTTTTGAATAAAATCCTTATTAAAAAGTAGATATGTTTACACTTCTTAAAATTGTTAAAATAAATTTCTACTGTTATCTTCGAAAGTTAGTATACACTCAAAAAAAAAAAAAGAAATAGTAAAAACAGTTTAGAAAACCATATAATCTATCAAGGATCTAAAAAATCTTAGATGCGGAAACTTATAACCCGGGAACCCTGTTTGGAACTAATTATTAGTTAATTTTTTAGGTAGCTTTACTAATTTTTTTTTTGAGTGTATGAAAAACTTTAAGAGTCACTCCCTCCCTCTAAAGAGTCTTCCAAAAGTCAAATCAAAAAAAATCATTGAAATCGGTCCAGCCGTTTGGCTGTAAATAATTTTGGCCAAAAAAAAGGTAAAATTTCCTATAGTGCACTGGTTCAAAAGTTATTAGCAAAACCGTGAATATCAGATTAGTTTCACCTTAAATTCACGTGTTGAAAACCCGTCAAACATGCTTTAAAAATATTGGTAAGTCACAAAAATATTTTACAACGTATTTTTGACACTCAAAAATATTCTTACACTAAAAAAAATTATTAAAAAAAACATTTTACACTCAAAACAAATGTTATACTCAAAAAAATTAGTAAATTATTTTTTTTTTTTTCAAAATTAGTTAAAAAAAGTGTTTTTACACAAAATAAAATATTTCTAATCAAAAATTTTATTTTTTTCATGTTAGGAAATTAACTATCACTTAAAAGGGGCATTGTAGAGTGTATTCATAGATTCGGCCAAGTAGAATTTAACTTTTCTACTTGTTTTTGTTTTTAATTTGTCGGAATTTTTCTGAATTTTCTTGACTTATTTGTTTGTAATATTTTTTTTCAAATTTTGGCGCTTAAATAACCGGTAAGAGAACATCAATGTTCTGAAATAAAATTTATATGATAAGATATATTTACGTCAAATTATAAATTCTTATTTTAATTATTTTTTTTTTAATTGGTAGTACAAAAATGACACAGTTTTACAAAATAGTAGAAATTATTAATAATATTTATATCAACACCTGATATCTAAAAGTGCATAACAATGGTATGGCATTATTATCTTAAGCTTCAGCCGTCATTATGTATAGATTGAAATTTTTATCGATATGCCAATCACACCGGACTCACTTTAAGACTTATACCATTTTTAGCGATAACCAAAAAATTCGTTTTATCAAACTGAATTGGAATCTCAGTCAAAGGACAACATTCGAAACGATATTGTCTTAGCAAAGAAATCAAACCAATTTTTGTTTGCATTTTACCGAAACGTGAACCAATACAATTACGGGGACCATCACCAAAGGGTAAATAAGCTGAAGAATGGCGTTTTTCAATTTCGGCAGGTTCAAAACGGGAGGGATTAAATTCCAAGGGATTTTCATAATACTCAGGATCATAGTGTATAGAGGAAACCGGTATAATCACAGTGGTGCCATTTTCGATTACATGCGATGAATTTGGTACTTGATAATCAGTTGTAGATTTACGTATCAAATTGGGTATAACAGGATATAAACGTAGAGTTTCTGAAAAAAAAGGTTTAAAAATGAAAATCGTTTTTTTAGTTTTCCAACGTGTATTCTTAACCTACCAGCTATAACTTGTTCCAAATAAGCCATAGATTTTATGGCCTCATAAGTTATTTCTCCCTTACTTTCCTTAATAGTATCCGAAATTTCTTTTCTTAGCTTATCTTGCACCTCTAAATTTTTGGCCAATTCATATAAGCAAAAAGACATAGTGGTGGATGAAGTTTCAAAACCAGCCAAAAAGAATACAAATGTTTGGGCTGCCATTTGTTCTATGGTTAATCCTTGTGATAAATCAATATTTCCCGATTCTTTAGCCAGTTCTTCATTTTGAGCTTTCAGTTCAATAAGTAAATCCATAAAATCATTACGTTTGACATTATTTTTTAAACGATATTCTGTGGTCTCCTTAACAATATTTAAGAAAAAATTAATAACCTCATCCTTGAAAAATTTCATACGTAATTTTCTAGCCAAAATTGGATTTGTAATCATAAAAGATTGTACAATAGCACTATGACGTTGTTCAATAAATATGGATCTTCCTCTCATACGAAATTCTGCATTAGGATCCTTTAAACTATTACATTCAATGCCAAAAGCACAAGTACCAATAACATCGGTAGTATAACGAGCACAAAGATCCTTTATTTCTATTATATTATCCTTTGTTTTCTCAATTTCGTGTTTCATAGCCTCAACAAGATTCTCTCCTACTTGTACAACTGTTGGGAACATATACTTCATTCTGGCCGAGGTAAATACGGGTGTCAATTTAGTTCTCATGGCACGCCATTGTTCTCCCTCCAAACTAACTAAATGTCCTGTCAAAGGATCATCTCTGACATTACTAAATATAGCACGATCATGAAAACTAGAGAAATCTTTAATCATTATGTGTTTTAATAAATCCAAATCCAATATTACAACAGCTCTTGATAGAAACATATACGATCCACAAAAAGGTCCTTTGCCCTTGAATTTATCATATAAACGTTGATTGATGTCACGTATGTGTAGTGATTTGCCAATACCTTTAAAATTTCCCACAAAAGGCAGTGGTGTTTCGTGTACAACGCCTCGTCTCTTCCAATAGGTATAGTTATTATACAAATATACGACCAACAAAACGGGAAGGGAGAGAAGTAAAATTCCCACCAACGAAATCATTTTATTTTTTATTTTTCCCGTTAACTCAACTTTTCTCTGTTATTGCAGTTTTGAGACTAAAGTTCTGTTTAAAAAAATTGCATTGTTTTATCAAATTAAAAGCTTTTGAGAGTTCTAAGAGAAGTGTTTTTTTATAGAACTCAAATATTAAAAGAGAGAGCATAAAGTTTATCAAAAAGGGTTGCCAAGGATATTAATTTTTAACAAAAAAAATTAAAGTGGCCAAAAATTATGAATCCTCCCAAAATTTGGGCTTTTAACTACAGGTGGTAGAGAGAAAATAACAAAAATTGGGGATCATGTCTATAAATTTTAAAAATTTATTATTAAATGTTTTTTTTTTACTTGGATTCTAAGGCTTATCTGCTGGAGGTCTAAATTTTTTATTTGTTATATTTTTGTCTGATAAACTTAAATGGCGATTAATTCTTTAACTAGAGGTGCTCGAGGAAAAATAACTGAAATTGGAGATCATGCCCATAAATTTCCAAAATTCATATGGTAGGTACAGTAGACTGGCATTTTTTGTCAACTTTCACTTTTTCCAAGTGTCCGGGCAAATTTCTATTGTCCTAGGTGTAAAGTTTATGTGGTACAAATTTGAGGTCAATCGGATTAAATTAATCCATGGAGCCCGGCGGTCAAAATTTTAAATTTTTAAAAAATTAAAAAAAATAAAATTAAAAAAAATATATATCTTTCGGCACATCATATTTGTTAGTTTCGATACGCTGAGCACGAATATCAAAAAAAAATTAAAATCGCTCGATTCGTTTTCGAGATATTGTCATTTCAAAATTTGTAAAAAATGCCGTTTTTTTCCTACATTCAAGAAATTTTTTAAAAAGTCTTAAAATTTCTTTGCGTTGACCCTTTCACAAAGCTTTCAGTCCGTGGAGCTCATCGATCAAAGTTTTGGCTTTTAAGAAACTTTTTACCAAAAACTCTAAACTTTGATCGAAGGGCGCCACGGGTTAAAATGATCGAATTTTGCTCAAATTTGTTTTAAATGAAAGATGGTCTCAAGCTCTACTTGTGTAAGTGTCGGTGAAATGAAATTTTGAAACTTTTTTTTAAATATCTTGAACGTAGGAAAAAAACACATTTTTTTTGCAAATTTCAAATAGCGATACCTCCAAAACTGTTCGACCGTTTTTAAAATTTTGTTGATATTCGTGCTCAGCGCATCAAAATTAACAAATATGATGTTTCGAAAGATATATTTATTTTTTTTTTAACTTTTCAAAAATCCAAAACTCTGACCGCCGGGAGCCACGGGTTAATTTAATCCAATTGGCCTCAAATTGTTTCCACATAAGGTTTTGGCAAAGTATAATAAAAAAATGCCCGGACTTTGAAAATCGGAGAAAAAATAATTTTGCCATACAGAAAAATGCAAGTCAAATGGTTAAGGTTATACTGAATTTTTGCTGATATTTGTAACTACCCGAATATATACGGAATTAAATTCCGTTCATATATACCATTCGACTTGCAATAACAATTAAATCCTTAAATGGAGAAATAAATCGGAAAAGTGATGATCCCCAGTTTCAGCTATTTTAGGTCTAGCACCTTCTCAAGCCACAAGATTCAAGGAAATCTTTTTTTAATAATAATTAATAATAATAAATATATAGTGGTGATGCCCAATTTTAAATAGTTTTCCTCTATCATTTCTTGTTAAGCCATAAAGTAGAATTAAAGTTTTTCCGAAAAAAAATCACATTAAAATGAATTTTTGGAAATTTAAAGAAATATATCGTGAACCTATATTCAAAATATGCCAACTCAAATTTGACGGAAATGAGTTTCCGATGGCAAATAGCTCCCCTATGTAATACCTATCTGCCATAAAAATTTCAGAGCAAAAAAATAATTTGTTGTCGTTTTACATCCATTTTTGTTATTCTGCTAACTCAAAGTACATATTTTTTTGGTGGAAATAAATGCCAACTCCCACTGTAAATTTCCAAAAATTTTTCAAAAATTTTTTTAAAAAAATTAGACCACATATCTTATTGAATTTGCCATGCCAAACACGAATCTTGTAAAGATTTTGATATCTAATGACTGGTTCTGGAGATATTGCCATTTTGAAAATATCGGTAAATAGTGTTTGCAAAAAAAAAAATTGCTTATATTTATGTAACTTTCAAACTATATATCAGATTGAAACATTATGAATGGGGCAAATAAAGTCAATGATATAAGCTTTCTAAATAGCTAGTTTGGAGTGACCCTATTACAATACAGCGTGAGTTACAGAGTGCCAAAGTTGACCACCCTGAGATTAAAAGGCTTTCGTAGCTAGTAACTTTTAAAAATATGCAAAGATTTTTAATTTTTTGTTCAGTTTTTGCAATTACCGTACTAAGGATAACAAAAACCAAAAAAAAAAAATTTTTAAAAATTTTTCCAAAAAAAATTTATTTTTATTTTCCGACAAAATATGCCAACTCTAAAAAAATATTTGTTTTTTAATATAGTAATAAATGCCATCTCTGAAAAATACGCAAACAAGTGCAAAATATGAAAATTTTTGCATAGGTAAAAATTGTTTAGAATATTTAAACCATCTTGTGGAAGGTACATTGTTTATTTTTGCAATAATATGCGAAATAACTAGTTTTTTAGCTCTCCTGAACAGTAAGCTTTTTCGAGTTGGCATTTATTGAATATAGTTCGACGATATGCAATTTCAGATACTTTGTTTTGGCACCTCTTTTTAAGGATTTCATTTCACTCATTCACCCAAAGCATTGTATCCCCAATTTTTGCTACTTACGTTCTTGCACCTCTGGTTAAAAAATTCACATCAAAAATAATTTTTTAAAAATTATAGCGATGAGCCACGATTTTTGCTCTAGCACCACAAGTTAAGCCATAAAATTCAGTTAAAATTTCTACGAAAAAAAATCATAAAAAATTGATTTTTGGAAATCTATATGGTTAATACTCAATTGCAGCTTGACACAGATTTTTAGACAAAAAATATTTTTTTTGAAAATTTATAGCGGTGATCCACAAGTGCTGCTATATTCGCTCTAGCACACCTATTCAAGCCATATAATGCAAGTAAATTTTTTAACAAAAAATAATTAAAAAATAGATATTTGGAAATTTGTGGGGATGATGCCCAAGCTAAGCTATTTTTTTGGAAATGTATAAGGATGATCCCAAAATTCAGCTATTTAAGCCAAAAATTGTTTGTTTCAAGTTTTTAAAAAAGTTTTAATCAATTTTCATACACATTTTCAAAAAAAAAACCTTAATTGCACTTAATGCCTTAAGAGGCCCAATAACAAAAATAGCCAAAATTGGGGATCATCGCTAAAATTTTTCAAAAATCCGTATTTATATGGATTTTTTTCTCACAGCTTTAATTGAATTTATGACCCAACTATAGGTAGTAAAGCAAAAATAACAGAAAATTTGGAATCATACATATAAATTTCCAAAGATCCATTTTTATATAAATTAGTTAAAGATTTTTTTTTTTTTGTTCTGGGTGCTTGAGCAAAAATTGCTGAAAAAAAATTAATTGCATTTATTGCTTAAATAGAGGTGCTTAAGCGAAAATACCTGATATTGATGATCATCCCTCTAAATTTCAAAAAAATCTTTTTTATATGAACTCTTTCTTAAAAAAACGTTACTAACATTTTATGGCTTATTTAAAGTTGCTACAGCGAAAACTGTGGAAATTGGAAATCATCGCTATAAATAGAGGTTGTACAGCAAAAATAAAAGAAAGTTTGGAATCATAGCTATAAATTTCGAAAAATCCATTTTTATATTAATTATTTAAAGTTTTTTTACTAGGGGTGAGCAGAAATTGACAAAAATTGTGATAGAGTTTTATATAAACTTTAAAAAAAAAAATTTAATTGCCTTAATGCCTTGAATAGAAGTGCTGAAGCGAAAATATATGAAAATGGTTATCATCCCTAAATATTTCAAAAAATTTGTTTTTATATGAAATCTTTCTGAAAAAGCTTTACTCGCGAGACAATCTCGCTTTAAATTTTTAAAAAAATATATTTTTTTTTTTTAAATTTTTTTTCTCGAAAACTTTAATTTTTCTTTATATTTTTTCAACATTTAAATAAATACCGTCTTTAACACTAAACATAAATAAATTTTTATAATCAAATTCCAATAATTTAGGAGTTCTGGAAGACATTGAAAAGCGAAAGTTCTTCAGCAGAGCTATTAAACCCATTTGAGTTTGCATTTCACCAAATCTTTTGGCAATACAAATACGTGGACCAGCACCAAAAGGCAGATATGCCATAGGATGACGTTTTGCACATTCAGCTGGAGAAAACCGTTCGGGTTGAAAGTCTTCTGGATCGGGGTACAAATCGGGATTATGGTGAATACCATAAATAGGTAAAATAATTTGAACACCTGGATCTATAGATAAAGGGGGAGAGGTATTAAAAGTGTAATTACTGCGAGCTACACGAGTTATGGTGGGAGCCACAGGATACAAGCGAAGTGTTTCTGAAATGAGACGGAGTGAGGAGTATATATTAAAGAGAAAAGAATTTATAAGTACATTGGAAAGAGGGAAATGTTTGGTAGACCATAGGCTCATCCTTAACGCCTTTGCAAATATTTTTTTTTTTTGTTTATTTCAGTACACAATTTAAAATTAAACGGTGACCTAGAGGGAATTTGAAGTCCGAGCTTCTCCAAATTTTAGTTGTGTTGTTTTTCGTAATTAACTTTAGAGAAGGTTTTTTACAGCGCCTTCCTCATAAATTTTCATTCGCTATATCATGCAAACTTAAGTTCGATAGTTTTACTCTCAGCTCTTGCTCTACCAACTATCCCCGTCTAAATTCACTCATCAATATAATTTCTTATACTTACCCATTATAACCTGCTGCACATAAGGCATTTCTCTTAATCCCTCATAAGTTAACTCTCCTTTATTTCCTTCGATCACTTTAATTATTTCTCTTCTAGCTTTTTCTTGTTTTTCAGGATTCTTAGACAATTCATATAGAGCATAGGTCAATGTTATCGAACTTGTTTCAAAACCAGCTATAAAAAATACCATAGATTGTGCTGTTATTTGTTCCATTGTCAGAGCCGATTCCGCTTCAGGTTTATTTTTAAATTCTAACATTATATCCATAAAATCTGGTCTCCGTACACGTTCCCGCTCTCTATAGCCTAAAGTCTCCGCCACCAAATGTGTATAAAATTCAACAAATTGTTTTGTAAAAAGTTTAACTTTAAAAAAATGAAAAACTTTTGGATAACTTGAAGCCAAAATTTCCAAAACATGTGGAAAATTTTGAAAACCGCCATTTCCTTTAGCACGAAATTCTGAATTTGGATCTCTCAAACTATTGCATTCAATACCAAAGGCCACATTTCCAATAACATCGGTAGTGAAACGAGAACATAAATCTCGCATTTCGATTGTTGTCTTTAAATTGATGCAATGCTCCTGCAAGACTTCTTTGAAATTTTCCGAAACCGTTAAAAGAGTTGGAAACATATATTTCATTTTGCCACTAGTAAAAGTGGGTGTTAATTTATATCTCAATTGTTTCCATGAGTCATGACCAACCCTTACTAAATTTGCCGATATAGGATCATCTTTTTCGTTAGAGTACATACCACGATCGGGAAATTTTTCAAATTCCGTTATCATGACATCTTTTATTAAATCCAAATCTTGTAGGAGCAAACATTTTCGTAGCAAAACATCTACAGCCTCAAAGTGTTTTCTCGTGTCATAGCAATTCTGGTAAATATTTTGTATAATATATGACAAATGTTGACGTTTCCTTTTGAAAGCACTTAAAGGAATACTATAATTTATGGTGATTTTACGTTTTCTCCAATAACTTTGTTGTCTAAATCTTCCAAAAATTAGAAGACTTAATAATATTGTTAGTAAATACAGGAATATAGAACCGATAGTCATCGTTTACACATTAAAACTGTTTGGTTTAATTTATTAATAAACAAAAATGGGGGGTATTCAATAAAAACAACAAGATAAAGAGTTAGTTAAACCATTTGGGAACCGGTAGAGCTGGTAACTTTAACTCATGATAATGTTTTGCTGAAGATTTGGGTGTACTTACTTTTTTGCCAAAGAAATTTTTTTTTTTTTTTATAAAAATTAAGTGCAAAAAAGATTTTTTACATTTTGGAGAGTATAAATGATTTGGCACATACAAATTTAACACTCTCACTAGTTTTTGTACATTTGTTAAACAAATGGAACATTTTTATGTCTGAATTTTAGACGTGATGAAAAAGTAGTTTTGGTGAAAAAAATAAGAAAACAAATGAAAGAAACCTCTTTTGATGAAAAACAAAATTTTGAAAAAAAAAAAAAATTTATGAAAAAAAATAAAATAAAAAATTTTAAGAAAAAAGTTTTTGATGACGAAAAAAAAATTTTAAGAAAATAAAGTTTTTTATGAAAAAAAATATTGATGAAAAAAAAATTTCTTGGAAAAAAGTTTTGGATGAAAAATTATTATTTCTAAGAAATAATAATTTTTGTTGTACAGGTAGAAAATCTGAAAAAAAATAATTGACAACACAGGCTAAGTGGAGATGTCAACAGCTTTCGGAAGAAGCTACCCTTCTTCGTCAGCACTCTTCGATTGGCACTGTGTCAGATTAAAATCAACTATTTAAACATAAATTTAGGCAGAAAAGATGACGAGAATCACATTACATTTCATTACCATATGTTATCGATTAGCACGAACTTAATCAATCTATTTTTAACTTTTTCCTAACACAGTTGTAATTTCTTGCACTGCGGTATTATTTTTATGTTTTGGATTTTTAAAAAATTTAAAAAAATTAAAATTCAAAAAAAAAAATGCAAAACATCATATTTATAATCTTGATGTGATGAACACAAATAAAAAAAAAACAAGTGAGAGTGTTAAATTCGGCTGTGCCGAATCTATTATACCCTCCAACATGTAAAAAAATAAAAAAAAAATTTTGACAGGGGTGTTGTTTTAAGGGGGGGGGGAAGGAAGGGGGAGGGGTCGGTGAGCTGGGGTGACTCCTTGGCCCTCACGGTATATGTTTACAAGTTCATTTTTGTCTGTTTTGTGCACTAAGGTATTATAGTTTTATAATTCTTTAAATTATTTTTTTATCCACGCCCTTAAAAAGGGGCGGGGCAAAAAAAGCGACATTTTTTAATCCCCTGGGTCCAGGCGCAGGACTATGTCTCATTCGGTTCACAAAAATACAAAAAAACGTTAAAAAAATCAGCATTTTTAGAGGTCGGTTCAGTTCTTCAAGGGGGTACTTTTTCCCCCTGGTCCGATTTGGCCCATTTCCGAACTTAACCTGCCTAGGAGCATAAGACATATTTATGCCAAACTTGAGGGGTCTAGCTTTTTTATTTTGGACTGCATCGTGTTAACTACAGACGGACGGACAGACTGACGGACAAACATCGCCAGAATGTCTTAAAATCGATCACTGATCAAAAATATATATACTTTATGGGGTCCCCGACCGATATTTCGATGCGTTACACACGGAATGACAAAGTGAGTATACCCCCCTACTGTAGTTGGAGGGTATAAAAATCCGTTGAATGGTTTTCGAGTTATCGTTATTTGAATTGTTCAAGCTTGAGACAAACTTTAATCTAAAATTTATTTGAGCCAAATCCGATCATTTTAACCCGTGGCGCATTTTGATCAAATTTTCGTCATTTTAAAAAACTTTCACCAAGAACTCTAAATGATATGATTTGGCTTAAATTAAACTTAAATGAATGGTTCTCTATGAAATAGTCAATCAAAAACTTTTTTTAACATGATAATGTTTTTAGGCTGGGGTCTAATTTTAAAAATTGGCAGGACGCCACCTCAGTTTGACTATATAAGCTAACAAATAACGAAAAAGAAAATAAGAATAACTATTTTCATTTTCTTAAAACCAAAAGTTTTAGTAACTTGGGTTTGTAACTTTACCTCGTGGTGAATAAATTCACCAGCTGGTGAATAAAAAGTAACATAATTATTTTTCAACAAAAAAATTTTTTTTTTCATAAATTTTTTTTTTTATCAACTTTTTTATTACAGCAAATTTTTTTTTAACTATTTTTTTTTCAAAAAAAAATTTTTGTTTTCATCTAATTTTTTTTTATAAAATTTTTTTTTCTTCATCAAAAACATTTTTGCAAACATTTTTTTTCACCAAAAATCATTTTTCACCTTTTTATACCATAACTATTTTTACAACAAGTCTAAACTTTTCACATAAAAATGTTCCATTTCTTTATCAAATGTACATAAATCAACCCGAGTAAAAATAAACATATATAACAATATATATCTTGATACAAACATAATAAATCATATATGATTATACATCCCGTGAGGTATTTTCTAATTTTTTTAAATGCAGTCATATGTTGTAATATATAATTTTATCATGATTCGGATTAAAAGGTATACGGTTGATATAAATATATGAAATAATATTAGGGCCAATACAAAATTTGTTTTTAATATTTATTTATTTTATTTAATACACTCAAAATAATTACTCTGTTAAATACTCTGTAAAATGACTGTAATCTCAATTTGACAGATATTTGACAAAGTTATCTGCCGAAATACAGATTTTGAGAAAATACTTTGTATTTTCTTGTGACCGAAAAACTAAGTATTATCTGTAATTTTAATTTTTTTTTTGTAATCTTTATTTTACAGATAATAAACAGAGTTTTTTGTTAAAATACAGATTTTTGAAAAATACTCTCGTAACCAAAATATTTATTGCTCTGTAATACAGTTTCCAAATAAAAATCTCTTCAAAAAAACTTCCAAATATTTCAATCCCTTTTTAAAAAGCTTCTTAAATTACAATTAATGGTAGAAACAGAACAAGCACGGCACGGGGGACGGTTGCCGTTGCCGGAGAAAATAGGCCCAAAACAATTACGGGGGACGGCGACGGCAAAAAATGTCATTTGTTTGTTCAGTGGTGCTAACTTTTAATAAAATAAGCGTAATTTTACGGAAAAAAATCGCTTACCACATAGTCAATGTGGTTAAGTTGGCACTACTGTACGTTCGTTACACCATTGTGAATGAAAAAATAAAAATTTGTTGTGAAAATGCGGCAACCCTGGAGTGTGAGAGGAAGGGAGAATGAGAGAACCCGGAGAACAAATAAAATAAGTTTTAATTTTTTGCAGTGCCGGTCACGGTTTTTTACTGTCAAATCGTATGGAAAAATTCGTGCCGGGCTAGTTCTGTTCATACCTTAAAGCTGGTAAATTTTCCGAAGATGTGTTGTAAATTGGAAGGTTTTTTAATTTTCACAAAAATAAAAGTAAATTTAAAATTTGGAAGCATTAAAGCGGGTAAATTTATACGATGGCATTTCCCAATTGTCAACACTACTTGCACATTAAGGAAGGATAAATTAATCGGGAATCAAATAGTAACCGTTGTGTAAAAGCCATATCAAACACATTAAAAAAAATATGCAAGAAAGTCAAGGCATTCTTAAACGATTTATCTTAAATTTTATAAAATGTTTATTAGAATGAATCCGCTCAAATGTGGCACTGAAAATGAGAAATTTATGAAAAAACAAAAAACCTGTGAACATCTAGCAAGTTTATAAATAATTTCTACAAAGTTCAACATTCGCGTGCGAAACATTTAAGCGGGTCATTTAAATGATGGCAGTTGCCTTTATTTTGTGTCAAGTTATTACTTAGCCATGCTTCTTGCACATTACAATCGAAGAAAATGAATAAGAATTATTATAGTTGCCACTTAAAAAGTGAATTTAAACACAAGAAATTAAAAAATAACGTTTCGCGTGTGCACCATTAAAGTGGGAAATGCATTTCATCAGGCTCATTTGATTTTTAGTTTTTTCTCGAAGTTTATAAAATACTACAATTTTCACATTTAAATAGCCCCTGCTCAAATCGTCATTTATTAGTTTATAAAAACCTCGGTGAATATCTACACTTAAATGCGTCACTAAATATGTGAGCTTTAATACGCAAAGAATAATTTTGATGCCTTGTCAGACTGTTAATGTTTTTGATGCAGAAAAGTTCTGGAGTTCGTGCATGCAGGAAAAACAAAATTAAAAACGCCGTTGGAATGACAACTTTAAGAAGTTTTTTTATTATAAGTATGGATGCTATTTTTGTTCTCAATTATTTCATGTATTTAGGTTTGAAATCAAATAAATTTAACAAAAACTTTGTAAATTTTCAGAAGTTTTTTTTAAAAACTTCTAGTCACATACCAACATTTTATAGATAATTATGTAAATTTTCAGTTTTTTATCGAAATAATTTTACAGAGTTTTTACAAATATATGTAAAGTACTTCTTTGTAAAAATGTGATCCCATTTAACTAATATTTTACTAAAAACTATGTAATATTACAGTTTTTTTTTGTCCAAGCAATTTTACAGAGTTTTCTTCATAAAACAACAAAAAATCTTGCTGGTTGGAAATCTATGGTATTTTCTGCTGGCTTAGCAGAGTATATCTGTAATTTAACAGAGTGATTATTTTGAGTGTATAAAATTATATATAGCTTATTCTGTTCCATATATAAATGTTTCCAATTAAATGTTTCTAATTAACCAAAAATGTTCTAAGTTTTTTAAGCAAAGTATAAGAAACTTTTAAAATGTTCCTAAACATTTCCTTGTTAGGGTTATGTATATCACCTATCTGGTTCGAAGCGTACCCAAACATTTTTTTTTGTTTTAGAAAATTATATGTTTGGTGAATGTATCGTTGACCTGTGGTGTATCTCATCCAAACCAAAACACACCAAGATTTTTTATGTTTTTATGCAATTAGATCTAATTGGATCCAATGAAATATGGCAATGTCTGGTCAAAACTCGGATGAAATCGAATCATATTTTATACAAGTTGATCTTTTTTAATGCAAAAACATCCACCATTATTCGGATTAAATTGCGTGTAAATATATATTGTGTTATATATCATTATGTATTGCATCATATAAAAATTTTTACTCGGGAAGTGAGAGTGTTAAATTCTACGGTGCCGAATCTTTTATAATCTCCAAAATGTAAAAACACTTTTTGGGACTTATTTTTGCACTGATTTACCAAATGTACAGCATTTATGGTTTGGAATGCATCTTGCTTTCCACTGACAGATGGACGTATGTACATTAGGGCTATACGTTTTTTACATTTTTTGAAAATATCAAAATTGGCATAGCACAGTCATATAGACCGTGAAAAACTATAAAGAAAAATGTTTTCACTTTTTCGCGGATGTTAAAAAAGTACACGCACCAAACGCGATGAAGTTTTAAATTACTATTTTTGTATTTTTTTTTAATCGAAAATGTAGCTATTTTAACTATGATTCCGCTTTAATCAAGTCCGAAACTAAAACTAAGGTAGGCGGGGAAGGTACCCATGAGGTACTACCCACCTTCCCAACAACATTTTAACGTTCATTTTAATACCAAGTTACCTACTGAGCTGTACCCAATATGTGCCTTTATTTGTGGAAAATAGTTTGACATATAGTACTCAGATCACCGATTTAGGGAAGATGACTTTAAATCTCTGGAGGAGTCGCTAGGTAGATTTAAAAACGCTCAGATACTTCTTAAGGTATTGAGAAAAAGAAGAATCAATAATTCCAAACCAGCAAAGAAGTAATATTTGCGCGGAATGTGCCACTATGGTGGTCCAGGATATATATCCTTTATGTAAACCAGCACGAACTTTAAATCTAAAGTTTATTTCCTTCAATAAATATACATTAGAATTTTTTTAACATTTTTACTTGTTGTTAAATAAAAAAAAACATAAATTTTGTGTTAATAAAAAAAATCTTGAGGACTTTAAGAAAATGCATTTGGTGCGTGTGTTTTTTTTTGCAAAATGATCGGAGAAAGCGATTTTGTTTAATAAAACAACATTGTCCATCACGTGGTGCTATGCCAAAAATTTGGTTATAGCCCTAATGTACATAGCTAGAGTATCTCCGAAATGGATCAATAATATATAAACTTTATGGGGTCCTCGACTGCTATTTCAATTCTTCTTTATCAAGTACACGCAAATATTCCGCAATACATTATCATGATTTAATGTTTTGGGCAAGAGTACAAAATTCCCAGGCATTTTTATCAAAATGTTTTTTTTTTCATATGTGTTCTTCTTTTTTTCACCAAAACTACTTTTTCATCACGTCTAAAATTTTGAAATAAAAATGTTCCATTTGTTTAACAAATGTACAAAAAACAAGTGAGAGTGGTAAATTCTTCTGTGCTGAATCATTTATACTCTCCAAAATGTAAAAAATTTTGAGATTTTTTATACCTTCCAACCATAGTATGTGGGTATACTCACTTCGTTATTCCGTTTGCAACGCATCGAAATTTCGGTCGGGGACCCAATAATGTGTATATATTATTGATCCATGATCGATTGTAAGACATTTTATTAATGTCCGTCTGTCAGTCCGTCTGTCTATAGATAACACGACGCAGTCCAAAATAAAACAGCTAGAAATTTGGCACAAATACGGAAATTATTCAAAAATCCAAAACTATGACTTAAGGGCGTCACGGGCTTAAATGATCTGCTTAAGCTCAAATTAAGTTTAAATTAAAGATTGTCTCATGTCAAGGGAGAGAAAATTTAAGAATTTTTCGTGAACGTTTGAAAAAAAACTGTAATTTTTTTTGCAAATTTCATTGTTCCATTTTCAAATCAATAATGGATTAAAATTATGGTTCTAAAATGGAAGATCTGACATCCTTGCCCTTTCATAAAAAATTTCATTGTCAAACAGTGTAAATTATTGTTATTTAAAACAGATTATTTATATATAAAAAAAACACAATCTTATCAAAACCCCATTTAAAATTTTTATTTTATTAAACGATCAACTCAGCGGCACTTTAACTAAACGTTTGGTTAACAACTTAACATTCTTTCACATTTAAATAAATACCATCTTTTACATTAAAAACTCTTATATTATAAGGATCAAAATTTAACTTTTCTGGAGTTTTGGCGGAAACAGAAAATCGAAAATTATTTAATAGTAAAGCCAAACCAATCATTGTTTGCATTATGCCAAAACGTTCAGCTATACAAGTGCGAGGACCAGCACCAAATGGTAAATATGTCATAGGATGTCGTTGTTCTTTTTCACCTAAAGAAAATCTTTCAGGTTTAAATTTTTCGGGTTCAGGATAATATGTAGGATCATGATGTATGGCATAAACGGGTATAATAATTTGTACACCAGGCTCTATAACTAAAGGATTAGAACCTGGTAAGGTATACAAACGACGGCAAACACGACGTCCGGTAGGAGCTACAGGATTTTTACGTAGAGTTTCTAAAAAAAAAACGTAAGAGTAACCAAGTTAGATAAGGATTTGTTAAAAGTATTCATTTTACTCACCTTGCACTACTTGCTTTATATAATACATCTCATTTAAACTTTCATAATTAAATTCTCCCTTATGCTTTTTCAATGTCTCTCTTACATTCTCTCTAGCTTTCTCTTGTACTTCAGGATTAAATGCTAATTCGTATAGAGCAAATGACATGGTACTTGAACTAGTCTCAAAGCCTCCTATGAAAAATACAAATGCTTGTGCTATAATATCTTCCATTTTTAAATAAAAATCGTTGGCATCTTTTTTATTATTCTTCAAATCAATTAATATATCCAAGAAATCATTACGTTTTATCTGATGCTTTTCACGATATTCCACATTTTTTCTCACAATATTTGAATAAAAATCTATTAATTCTTGTGTGAAAACTTTATAGCCCAAAGTTTGAAACAATTTTGGATATGAAGAAGCTACAATATCCATAAAAGGACTTATGGTGTAAAAGGCCTTATCACCCTTAACACGAAACTCTGTATAGGGTTCTCTTAAACTATTACAATCCAGTCCAAAGGCTACACTGCCAATAACATCAGTGGTAAAACGAGCACATATATCACGTATTTCTACTTCAGTGTCTTTCACAGAATTTTCTCTCATTATCTCAATAAACTGATCACCAATAGCTGCCACAGTGGGAAACATCTGTTTCATTTTACCCGAACTCAAAGTTGGAGTTAATTTATTTCTCATTTTCTTCCATAAATCACCACTTAATCTTACCAAATTCAGAGATAATGGATCATTATGAGGATTAGAATAGAAACCTCTATCGGGAAATGCTTCAAAGTCTTGTATTAATATTGTCTTGATCACGTCCAAATCTGTAATGACTAAAGCCGGAGTAATGAAATTATAGAATCCTGCATACGTTTTATTCTCCATTTTTAATTTATTATATATCCTTTGAACTGTAAATGCGACATGTTTCCTTTTGGAAGAGTAGAAATCTTTAACACTTTCTGTGCTAACATTACGTTTCTTCCAATATTTGTGTTTATTTCTAAACCAGATTACGATAAAAGTAACCACTAGTATGACAAGTGCTATAACGAATTTCATTGCAAAATCTGGGAACTTCAACAAATAACTACCACAATCAATGAATGTTTGAGTAAAACTAATCCAAATGCATTAATTTTGTTTGATTTTCTTTAAATGGATGTTGCAGCTCAGGGATGATAAATGAAAATTGTACTGATTTGACTTAAAAATTGTACTTTTTTGAACCTTATTGTACTAAAAATGTCTGCGAAGTTTGTACTCTTGCCCAAAACATTAAATCATTATAATATTTTGCGGAAGATTTGGGTGTACTTGCCAACACACAAAAAATTATTGGCTAAAAATTTTCAATTAAATCTGTTGATCAACAAAATTTAAATGAGTCAATCAATGTTTTGATTGAAATTTTTGTTATTTTCTTTATCTGTCGAGTTACAAATTTTTAACATACCATATTTTTTTCGCTTTAATTTATTTGAACAGATTTATTCAAAAACATACAAAATAATCGGGTTTTACTTTTTTTTTTATTGTTTGCAACATATTGAAAAGCAAAAAAGATGAATTTTTTGATAATTTTGTCATAAGCTTACATTTCATTTGTTAAATCAATCATTGTTTTGATTGACTTTAAATAAAAAATTTATCAAATTTTTGATCAAAATCGAAAAAATGTTTGATTGAAAAAAATTTTCAATCAATTACCTACAATTTGATGATTGGTAAAACAATTTTCTTAATTGGAGGAATTTCAATCAAAAAATTTATTGAATTCGCGTTTTTGTTGACTGAAATTCGTTTCAATCTTTTTCTGTGAAAGCAAAGTTTTTTTAGAAAAAATAATGTTATATTACTTCGCTATTCCATGCAAAACGAATTGAAATATCAGTCGAGGACCCCATTAAAAAACCAAAAGAGCTGTAAATTTCGTAAGTGAGTGCAAAAAAGTGTAAAGAATATAACACTCTCACTTGTTAACCCAAAGTTTTTGGTAAAAAAAAATTTGATGAAAAAAAGTTTTTGATGAATTTTTTGATGTAACGAAAAATATTTTAATGTAAAAAAAATTGATGAAAAAAAATAAGAAAAAAAAAACTTTGGTGACCCGGTGAAAAATGTTCGTATATGGAAACATATACGAGGATATATGGCTGCATATATGAAGATATATGACCATATATTAACCATATATGGACACATATGTACATATATGAACACATATGTGGCCATACATAATATATGGACGTATATGATTCATACATAATTATGTATGCCCACACATATGTTCATATATGAACATATGTGTCCATATATGGTTCATATATGGTCATATATCTTCATAAATGTAGCCATGTGTTTCCATATACGAACATTTTTCACCGGGGAGAAAAAAATTGATAATAAAAAATTTGATGAAAAAAAATTGATGAAAAAAATTTGATAAAAAAATTGATGAAAAAAAATATAATAAAAAAAAATTTGATGAAAAAACAAAAAAATTTATAAAAAAAAAATGTTGATGAAAAAAATTTTTTGATGAAAAAAAAAATTTGATGAAAAAAAAATAAATGACAAAAAAAAAATTCATGAAAAAAAAATTGATGGAAAAAAAATTGATGAAAAAAAAATTAATGAAGAAAAAATTTGATGAAAAAAAAAAAATTGATAAAAAAAAAATTATGAAAAAAAAGTTTGATGAAAAAAAAAATTTGATGAAAAAAAAATTTGATGAAAAAAAAAATTTATAAAAAAAAAAAATTAGATGAAAAAAAAAAAATTTAAAAAAAAATAAATTTGATGAAAAAAAATATTTTTTTTGTTGAAAAATAATTATGTTACTTTTTATTCACCAGCTGGTGAAAAACGGCTTTATTCACTAGGAGGTGAATTATTATCCAAGTTACAAAACCAAGTTATTAAAATTTTTGGTTTTAAGAAAATCCCAGCAAAACTTTGGTAATGGGTAGTGATTATATAACACATTACCAGGTAATGTATATAACTTATTTGTAGCATTATTTTATGATGTCTTACCAAACATTTGTTCCACAACGTATTATTTGAAGTGAAAAATAATGCATTACTAATAATTTTCTACGTAATGCATGATTATTGGAAAAAATGTATTTCATATTTATTATTTCTATACATTAAATCATGGATGACTTATATTTGGTTACATTATGTATTATTTTAAAGTTTGAAATAATGCATTATTTATAATTGAATGCATAATGCATTACAATAACATAAAAAATAATTATTTTATAAAAAAATGCATAAGTTTAAACTAGAGATGGGCTCACGACAGGAAATTTCTAACGACACATACTCACGAGCATATTTTATCTACTTACACTCACTTACAATCACGTGAGTAAATTTAATACAAAATTACTTTTTCACTACTCGTAACACCTTATATATTATCTTCTGGTATGCTATATTATTTCATTTCTCGTAACCTATAAAATATCATATATTTTACACCTTACTCGTATTCTTCGTTATAAATTTATGACTTATTTTATACCTAACTGGTATTCTTTGTGATAATGTGGATGCATTACTTTGAGTCTCATCGCCTGTTAAAATCATCAATGCTGCAATGTATAAAATAAGAGATCCTATACCTTATTTTATACCTTATTTGGTAATCTAAGTTTTGCTGGGATAGTAATTCTTATTTTCTTTTTCGTTAATTGTTAGCTTATATAGTCAAACTGAGGTGGCGTCCTGCAACTTTTTTAAAATTAGACATCAGCCTAAAAACATTATGATGTTAGAAGCAAAATTGAAAAAAAAAACGAAAATCGCTCTATTCTAATAAACCTGCTAGCTGTTTTTCTACAGACTGGCGAACTTCAATAGATTGGCTTAAAATCGATCGCTTTATGGGGTTCTAGATCTATATATCGAGGTGTTACAATCTTAATGACAAACTTTTATTACTAACAAGAAGTGGAGCATATAAAAAGCTACTGTGTTTTTAAGTTGATCAGAAAATCAGTATTTTTGGAAAAAAATCGGCAAATCGGCACTTTGAAAATTTTTAGTCAAAAAATCGGCAAAACGACTGTAAATCGGCAAATATGTAAGCCCTGCCGGGAATTTCTGAACTCTAGTAACATGTTATACAATTACGTTTTCTTAGTTTCTAGTTTCACTCATGAGAGCTTTTATTAAAATATTAAATAATCCCGGGATTATTATTATTAAAAAATTAATCCTGGGATTCCCGGGAAAAAATTCCCATTTCCCGGGAAATAAAAAATTCCGAAAATTTCCAAACACTACTTTATTGTGAAAAGGTCGATATTAAATTTGCGATTGCATATAAAAATTAGTAATATGTTAAACAAACACGAAAGGGAATCACGAAAACTTTTAAATTGTATTAAATCAGTCATTGGAGTACTGCAGGTTCTTTTGGTCTCCGAATTGTACTAAAAAAAGTACAATTGTACTGATTTTATCATCTCTTTTACAGCTGTATCTATATTATAAAGAGAATTTAATGCTTTAAAGAAAATATTTTTAAAACCTCTTTTTAATCTCTTTTAACTCTTTTTCACGATTAGAAGCAGGGCTGCCATATTTGAAGATTTGTCATTTTGAAGATTTTTTCGCCTTGAAACTGATCAAGGATCGTGAATATATATAATTTAAAAGGTCCTAGCATGATATTTTGATAAGTTGACGGTATAAAAAAGCATTGTTATAACAATAATTATTAAAGAAGTCGTGTATTTTTATTTTGACGATTTTTGCTGGGTTTCTATATTTTTTGCTGGGTTTCTATATTTTTGGCGGTTTTTGACATAATATAAGCTTTTTACAGTGGGTGTCAAATTGGTTGGATGACATTTATATCGCTCTCTCAATAAGATAGTTCTCTTAATGTTGCCTATGCTATTGCATGTAAAATCTCTCTTAAACATTAAGAGAACCAATTTATATAAAGTGACATATTGTTTTGGGGCCTATAAAAATCTGTGAACATCTTTACTCTATGGCTTTTTATTGTAAACAAAATTATTATTTTTTTTTTTCAAATTGAACAAGATTGAACTTTGGCGATTTTTGGCGATTTTTTACACCCGACTTGGCGATAAACGCAAAAATAATCTGACAACCCTGCTCTAGTAGAATATGTAAGTTGATCAAGAAGTTTGCAATATTGAGAATTATTGAGTATTGCCAAATTTATTAGAAAACAAGTAAGAGTGTTAAATTCGGCTCTGCCGAATCTATTATACCCTCCAACATGTAAAAAATTAAAAAAAAAATTTTGACAGGGACGTTGTTTTAAGGGGGGTCAAGGAAGGGGGAGGGGTCGATGAGCTGGGTTGACTCCTTGGCCCTCGCGGTATATGTTTACAAGTTCATTTTTGTCTGCTTTGTGCACTTAAGTATTATAGTTTTATAATTATTTAAATTATTTTTTATCCACGCCCATAAAAGAGGGGCGGGGCAAAAAAAGTGAAATTTTTTAATCCCCTAGGTCCAAGCGCAGGACAATAAAGTTCTACGAACATAAAAATGTCTCATTTGGTTCACAAAAATACAAAAAAAAACTCAAAAAAATTAGAATATTTAAGAGGTTGGTTTGGTTCTTCAAGGGGAACTTTTTTCCCCTTAGTCCGATTTGGCCCATTTTCGAACTTAACCTGCCTAGGACCATTAGACCTATTTATGCCAAACTTGAGGGGCCTAGCTCTTTTATTTTGGACTGCATCGTTTTAACTACAGACGGACGGACAGACAGACGGACGGACGGACATCGCTAGAATGTTTTAGAATCGATCACTGATCAATAATATATATACTTTATGGGGTCCCCGACCGATATTTCGATGCGTTACACACTGAATGACAAAGTGAGTATACCCCCATACTGTAGTAGGAGGGTATAAAAAAAAATAAAACAAGTGAGAAGGTTAAATTCAACTGTGCCGAACCTTTTATACCCTACAAAATGTAAAAAAAAATAAATAAAAATAAAAACCGTAACCCAGTTGGCAAAAAAAGTCACACATGATATACTGCTGACTTTCCCTTTATGAAATCGCTGACATCTTCATACAATTTTTCAAAATGTCCGCAATGACATGTCAGCAGCTGGTCAGCAGTGTCCACCAGTATCGGTGGCCACCAACAATTCGCTTAAACAAGCGCTGACCAACTGCTGACATCTCACTGATGACATTTTGAAAAATTGTTTGAAGATGCCAACAATGTTATAAAGGAAGAGTCAGCAGTATGTCAGGTGTGACTTTTTTTTGCCAACTGGGAATAAATAAAATTTCATCGCATCCATAAATTCCTTTTATAAGTCCTAAAACATTTTAATATTTTGTAATTTATATACGTATAAAATGAAAGAGGACGATAGTGTTTTTATTTCTTAAATATTTTCTACTCCTCAAAGGACTTTAAAGGATATAAAAATTTCTTAAAAATTAATTTTAATAGTTCAACCCAAATAAAAGAGAACGATCTGTGGAAATAACGTATATTAAATAGAAATATATTAAAAATGCACAGGGATATTAAAGAATCAAAATTTCAAAGGACATTTTTTACAATTTTACGTCATGAAAATGAAAACAAATTTTTTTTATTATTTGTATAGATTGACCTTTTTCATTTGCTACTTATTTTGACATAAACTGACGGGTAGAATTATAAAAACACATTTTTTTAAGAAATTTCTATATCCTTTAAAATTTATTGAAAAGGAGAAAATACCAAAAAATAAAAATTGATATCGTCCTCTTTCATTTGATACCTATACTAACATAAATTAATGAGTATAAATATTTAAATAAATTTAAAAAAAAAAAATTATATCCCTAAATCATTGAAGTCCTTTAAAAAGGAGAAAAGAGCAAAAAATTAAAAACTACAACTAGTTTTTCTATATACGATATGTAATTTCACTTAAAAACAAATAAAGGCTGCTTTATTCAGGAATGTATAAAAACCCACTACGGGAGTAGTATTCTTAAATTTTCTATAAATACGTTGATCAATATCATTCCAATGATGGAGTCGACTAATGCCTTTTATATTGCTTAGGAAGTATAAAGGCTTTTCAAAGGGCACATTACGTATTTTCCTGTAGGTATAATATCTACGTAACCAGATATATAGACAACGTATTAATATTGTAAACAATATCAATAATAACAACCCGACTGAAAAAGTTAAGATGTATTAACTTATTATTTAATATATTTCATGTATGACCTCATACAAGATGATATATATAATATATGTTATGTGACTCCATCTGTGACCTCATATAATATTATTTTGATATACATATATGGTGCCAAATCGAAAAACAAGTTTTCTAAGTCCCGAAAAAAAAATTCTTAATTTTCTAAGTCTCATCAACAATGAATTTTTGCGTTTTGGAGATACGAATTTCCTTAAAAATTATTTTAAAAAAAATTTCACCCAAATTTTAAAAAATTTTAAGTCCCGAAAAAGTTTTTAAAAGTCTCGGATTCAAAATATTTTTGGTACATTTCTTGAGTTTTGGAGTAAAAATTTATTAACTTTGTTCTTATGAAAAAAAATATAAGTTCCGAAATTTTTTATAAATTTTTCTATGTCCCGGACACAAAAATTTTTTGCGTTTCCCGAAAAACCTGGGTATATGCAATAAATTTAAAAATCATGACATAAAAAAGTGCTTTAAACAAAATTTTACATACATATATTATATTATCTTATCTTATTGTTAGTATATAAAATTTTATCAAATTAGATAAACCCAAAATTTGGATCAAAAATTATCATATTTAATCTAAAATAACAAATTTTAAGCAAATTTGATCCACCAATTTCATCATCTAATTTTATTAGTATACATATTGAGCCATATTAAATTATATATGACTCAATTTTAGATGATTTACATATGGACCTCTATATATTTTTTTTAGTCGGGATGTTTAATTATTTAGTTAATTTATAATTATTAAAATTATACACAATTTATTTAATTGACGTTACGAACTGGTTACTGCATATGGTAGGTTTTAAAATTGCACTATTAGAGCAAATTTAAATACGTTGTTTTTTTACGTAAAAACAGTAAAAGTGCATAAACATTTAAGCACATTTTACTCTTAAACATTTATTAAAAATAGTGTTACAAATTGGTTGAATTTTTTACTCTTTCAGGTACTCTCTTTTATGTGCGTGCAATATCGTTCAGTGCCATATTACACATTTTATTTAATTTGTTTTCCATGCTATATTAGTGCAATTCATATTTTTATTAATCGAATCTAAAACATTTTAGCGATGTTCGTCTGTTGGTCCGTCTGTGGAGAGCACACTGCAGTCTAAACCAAAAAAAAAACTATTTCTCCGATATTTGGCACGAATATGTCTTGTGATCATAAGCTGGCAAAGTTCTTAAATGAATCAAATCCACATCGGATCAGGAGGAAAAAGCTTCATTTTGAAGAACTAAACGGAATACTTGAAAACTTAACCATTTGATCCTTTTATGGGATATAAAAATGTATGGATTTATGGGTTTTCAGATACCAGACCCGGAAATCGACTAGAGCCATATTTTCAGCTACTAGCTTCAACAACAAAAAGACATATTTTTTTTTAACTTGGGACAATTTTTAAGAAGCTAATTAAGTCCGTCATTTTGTTTTTCAAAATTCAGATTAAAAATCTGAATTGGACACTCCTAGACAACACTCAAAAAATTTAAGTTAAATCGGTCAATTTAAAAACAAAAAACTTGTTTGCCATGTTGGATCCACCGTTTTGATATTTTTTAGGTTTCAGTTAAATTTTGAAATCAGCAACCCTGAAATCCTCCATAAGCACATTTTCAGCCGTTTCCAAAAATGATAAAGACTTTTGGCGGAATTGGATCATTACTTAAACTTAAAGAAGCATACATAGTTCGCCATTTTGTTTTTCAAAATTCAGAGATACAATTCTGGTTCAGTTCCACCAAGACAGCCTTAAAACAAACTTTGGGTTAAATTGGACAATTTAAAAAAAAAAATTGTCTGCCATATTGGATTCGCCATTTTTTTTTTTAGTTTTTAGTCAAATTTTGAAATTAGTGTCCCCGAAATTTTTTAAAAAGCACATTTTTAGCCGAACCAACATAGATAAAGATTTTTGGGAGGAATTGAATCATTCTAGCCCGATGTGCATTGTGAGTTGACGTAAATCTTCAGCAGTCACTTACAACAAAACCTTACAACCTAAGGACATTCACGGACTCTTCCCATTCAAAAAAACAAAAAACTTTTTTAATAGCATTTTAAGCAACCGGGTTTCGAGACTCAAAGAACCGGATTAACCGGTTTCCAAACAGTCTAGATTTAAAAAAACCCGACCGGAGCAAACCAATAAAAGAAACGGTTTAAACCTGTCTTAAAAAAAACGATTCGATCACCCTAGTGTAGCTGTATTCCCCATCATACATACATCACACATATGCACATGATGACGAAGTTTCTACTTATTTATTTATCTTTTATACCCTACAATAACAGTATGGGGGTATACTAACTTTGTCATTCCGTTTGTAACGCATCGAATATACTACTCAAACCAGGAAAGGCTCGTACCCCATTATTTAATTTTCATATATAAACTTTGAGTAGCTGTATTTCGCCCAAATATTAACCGATTTTAATGCTTATACACTCATTTGAAAGGTAGTTTTATTCCCTTCAAGAATCATTAATTGAAGATAATATTTTTAAAAAATTAGCTTTGTTACAAAACAATAGCTTCACGTACTCAAAATTAACTACTTTTTATTTTGACCATTTTAAGTTCGTACTGCATATTAAAGATTAATAAATTTTTTGTGACGTAACCCTTGGATTAAATAACGGCTTTAATTCGATTATTTATCGAACTTATTAAAGTTTTACACTTACTAGTGGTGATGGAATCCCATATTTCATGTATTTTTACTTTCCATCCACAAATATGTGATTGGCGGTCGTTTTTAAGCGCCATTCATAATCGCCAACATTAAATCAATCGGATTTAAGTCCGGACATGATGAGGTATAGTTTAGGACACTAATTTTTTTTGATCTGAACCTTTTTTTGCTAATTTTAAAAATATGGACTCTTGTTGGAAGGTGATTCCCCAAATGATATCACGTTTTCAACTGATTTCATTAGGGGTTGCCCTACCATATTTAATAGGACGGGCGGATTTGAATGGCCCAAAATAAACAAAAAAACAAAATCTGCGAGAAATTCTAAGAAAATTTTCCCAAGATACCATTGGTCCAAATTCAAACATTATACTCGGCCTATCGACATGAAGATTGATCTACTCTTCATAAGCAAAACAAAGCAGTATTTATGTAAATAATAAGTAGTTAATTTTGAGTAGATGAAACTATTGTTTTTTAACAAAGCTAATTTTTTAAAAATAGTATCTTTAATTAATGATTCTTGAAGGGAATAAAATTACCTTTCAAATGAGTGTATAAGCATTAAAATCGGTTAATATTTGGGCGAAATACAGCTACTCAAAGTTTATATATGAAAATTAAATAGTGGGGTACGAACCTTTCCTGGTTAGGGTAGTATATTATTGATAAGTGATCGATTCTGAGATATTTTCGCGATGTCCGTTGTTTCGCCCGTCCGTCTGTCCGTCCATTTGTCCGTCTTTAGACGACACGATACAGTCCAAAATAAAAGAGCAAGTCTTCCGAATTTGTCACGAATGTGTCTTATGGTCATAGGCTGGCTAAGTTCAGAAAGGGGTAAAATCGGACCAAGGGTAAAAAAGTTCCCCCTTCGAGAACTTAACTAACCTCAGAAAAAAAGGCATTTTTTGCAGTGTTTTTTGTACTTTAGTTAAGCAAAAGCAACATTTTATGTCAGAAGAAGTTCAAAATACTGCATGCGGACCCAGGGGAAAAAAAGTAAAAAAAAACATTTTGAACCGCCCCCTTTTGTGGTCATATTTTAAATATGTATTTTAATAATGAGTACACAGAAAAAAAATATGGAGGAAACAAATTTGAGTAATCACTTGTTTAAATTTAAAAACAAAAATTGAGTAATTTTTTAATTGACGCAATTAAAAATTTACTTTAAAATTTTAAAAATAATTTAATAAAAATTTAATAGTTTTTTTATTTTTTTTTTTTTAAATCTGATAGTGTTTGAATTCTCGTTTAGTTTATAGTTTTTTGTGTGTGTATATGAAAGTTTGTAGTCGTCTTTATAAAATTTTGCTATGTTTTTGAGACATAAATATATTTGGTAAAGTTTGAGAAAACAAGTTTTTTTTTTTTTTTTGTAAAAAGATTTAAAACTTTTTTAAACTTAAAAAAAAAATTACAAAGATAAATTTTAAGTAAATTTTTAAAAAATTTATTCAAATTTTTTACTAATAGTATTAAAAATTTACTCAAATATTTTTTTTATTTTTTTCTGTGTAGTTGGATTAATTAATTGCAAGAATTATAATAAATCAATCTATCGCAAGGGGGAAAGTATCCCCCAACGTCTTCTAAGAAACCCCATCCCCCCTAAAATATCTGCGAAGTTTCAAGTCTTGCCCAAACCTAGAAAAAATAACGCTATATTAATTTGTCATTCCATGCAAAACGCATTGAAATATCGGTCGAGGACCCCATTCTGTTTATATATTATTGATCCGTAGAGGTTTCTACGACATTCTGGTGACATTCATCTATCTGTTTGTCTATGTTTGTCGAAAAAAAAGGTTTTGGTGAAAAAAGTTTTTAATGAAAAAAATATTTGATGACAACAAAAATTATAAAAAAAAATTTTGATGAAAAAAAATTATGAAAAAAAATATTGATGAAAAAAAATATTGATAAACAAAATTTATAAAAAAAAAACTGATGAAAAAAATTATTGATGAATAAAATAATATTGACTAACAAAAATATTGATGGAAAAAAACTGATGAAAAAAATATTGATCAAAAAAAAAAATATTGACTAAAAAATATTGATGAAAAAAAAAAATTGACGAAAAAAATTATTGATGAAAAAAAGTTGATAAAAAAATATTTATGAAAAAAATATTGATGAAAATAAACATTGACGAAAAAAAATATTGACGAAAAAAAATATTGATGAAAAAAAATATTTAGAAGAAAAAATATTGATGAAAAAAATATTGAAGAAAAAATATTTAGAAAAAAAAAAAAAATTGATGAAAAAAAAATATTGATAAAAAAAAATATTAATAACAAAAATATTGATGAAAAGAATATCGAGCAAAACAAATATTGATGAAAAAAAAATTAATTCTGTTTTATATATTGTTGGACTTTATATTTTAAAACTGAAGTTTTTATTTATTTCGGTTTGAGTCCATATTAATTATTTCTGAGAAATAATTATTTTTGTTGTACAATGAGAAAATCTGAAAAAAATTAATTGACAACACAGGCTAAGTGGAGATGTCGACAGCTTTCGGAAGAAGCCACCCTTCCTTCGTCAGCACTCTTCGATTGTCACTGTAAGATTAAGATCAGCTATTTAAACGTACATTAAGGTGAAAAAGCGAACGGGAATTATATCACATTTCATTACCCATATGTTACGTTTAGCACGAACTTAATGAATCTATTTTTAACTTTTCCAACACAGTTGTAATTTCTTACACTGTAGTAGATTTTCTCAGAGTTGCAACCCTTAGTAGGACTTTTCAAGTCTTGAAAAATGTCCGTTAGGTTTGAATTTATATTTCGTATTTCTAATTCTTAGAAATATTACTAAATTGCATTGTACCTTATGAGTTGAGTTTTAATTCTGTTTTATAATAATTAATATGGACTCAAACCGAAATAAATAAAAACTTCAAAAAAAATTAATTTAAAAATAAAGATGAAAAAAATATTAATTGAAAAAAAATATTGATGAAAAAAAATATTAATTGAAAAAAAAATATTGATGAAAAAAAAATATTAATCGAAAAAAAAAATGTTGATGAAAAAAAAATTATGAAAAATAATTCAGTTTTATTAACCACGAGGTGAATATTTTTTATTCACCACAAGGTGAATTATTATCCAAGTTACAAACCCGAGTTAATAAAATTTTTAGTTTAAAGAAAATAAAAACAGTAATTCTTATTTTCTTTTTTGTTAATCGTTAGCTTATATAATCAAACTGAGGTGGCGCCCTGCAACTTTTTTTAATATTAGACACCAGCCTTAAAACATTATCATGTAAAAAAACGCCACTGATTTTTTTTTTTTCATTATGGAGGGTATAAAAAATTCGGCACAGCCAAATTTAACACTCTCACTAGATTTTTTTGTTTACCCCATATACACCTTTGAATTCCACTAACTAAACAACCCCTTTATCGACAACAAACGAATTGTCAAAAAAAAAAAAAAAACTAAGTTAATGAAACGCTTTTATGGATTGATAACGACAGCAAAAAAAAATATAATTCTCAAATATCGTACAAAATACTTAAAAAAAACAAGCGATTGATAACCAAATAAATACTATGAAATGTTTTAAAGCGTATGAGTTCATTCAGAGTCTACTAAGCAGTTCAATAAATAAGTTTAACGTAATTATCGAAATAAATAAAAAAAATTCTCCAAAAAAAAAAAATAAAATAATTAAATAATACTAAACAAAAGGTGTTAAAAATGTGTTTCATAAAACAATATAATGAATAATAAACGAAAATAGTGTTTAATTAATAAAAAAAAATAAAATTCAAAAAGAAATTTGCAAAATTCTTTGCCAAAATGTGGGTTATATTCTTAATTATAGGTTTTATCATCTTACTTTTACTTACCTTATGTGCAATTGGCTTAAAATACATACGCGATTATTGGCATTTTCTGGGAGTGCCACATGACGAACCCAAACCATTAACGGAAATCATTAAAACGCTTAGTAAATATGGCACCTGTAAACAATTAATGGAACAGCATGAATATTTTTCAAAATTATATAAAAAATTCAAAGGCACCGGACCATATTGTGGATTTTATCATTTATTGGAACCCAGAGTTTTAGTTCTGGAACAGGAACTAATGCAACAGATTTTGGTTAAGAATTTTTCCAATTTTAATGATCGTGGTTGTTATCATAATATGAAAACGGATCCATTGTCGGCGGATTTATATAGTTTAAGTGGTGAACAATGGAAAGAGATGCGTTTAAAATTGGAGCCAATATTTCAAAAATCCCACATGAAAACTTTTCATGAGAGCATTAGAGAGGAATGTGAAAAAAATCTCTTATTATTTGAGTTGAAACTACAAGAAGAGTCAAAACGTTGTGGTCAAAGAGAAGTTGCCCTGGATGTTCAACCTTTCATGCATCGTTTTGTTTTGGGTAATATAGCCCGTTCAGTATATGGCCTCAATTATGCCGTGGCCCAAAAATATTCCTTAGAAGAATTTGATAGCATGACCCAGTTTGCTTTACATACTCATAAACATGGCACCTATTTAACTACCATCATGCAGCGTTATCCAAAAATATTTCGTAGCTTTAAATTTTCTACTACCCAGAAAAATGTAGAAACTTATTTTCTATCTCTGCTAACTGATGTCATAAACCAGCGAGATAAACAGAGTGAATATAAGGATGATTATTTGCAATTACTCATCAATATAATGACACAAGAGTTAAGTACTCATGAGACCGAAATCCATAAAGATCCTAAAGATTTAAGAACACATTTAATTGAAGAATTAGCTGCGCATGCTTTTACATTTTTAAGAACTGGTTTGGAGTCTACTGTTAAAACTTTGACTTATTCTTTATATGAATTGGCCAGAGATCCGGTGTTACAGCAACGAGTTAGAGAAGAAGTTGTGAGAGCGTACGAAGAGCATGATAATTCTTTTAATTATGAGTGCATACAGTCATTAAAATTTGTTGGACAAATAATATCGGGTAAGTGGTTAAACTATGGTTTTCCCACACACAAAGAAAAAGCTTCATTAGTTTAATGAAACTCATCATTAAAGTTCGTCCAATGAAACTGTTTCATTATATTTATGAAATGATTCATAAATGTTCATAGTATTTATGAAACATTTCATTATATTTATGAAAATGTTCATAATATTTATGAAAACTTCATTAAAGAGTTTCATTGGACGAACTTTTATGACAAATTGTTTTACAGTTCTTTAAGTGCAGGAAATTAAATTATATTTTAATAAAATATTGCATCGGAGTAGTATTTTTTGTACAGCACTTAATTCTTCCTAGTCTTCAGATATGATTTTTTCCAGTCTCCAGACTTTTCCGAGCCTCCACTTTACCTTTTAGGTACAGATGTAATTCAAAAAATATCAATAGTAAATCGAAGATTCTACATGCAATTTGAAGATTCCATTTGTAATTCGAAGATTCCATTTGTAAGTCAACGATTCTACTGGTAATTCGAAGATTTTATTTGTAGTTCAAAAAATAAGAACTAAATTTCGATTGATATTTTTCAAATTATAATTGAAATTTTCGAATTAAAATTGGAATTTTCGAGTTACAAATGAATAATTCGAATTAAAAGTTGAATCTTCGTGTACAAATGCAATCTTTGAATGACAAGTAGAATTTTTAAATTACAAATGTAATATTCAAATTACAAATGGTATCTTTGAAATAAAAGAGAAATCTTAGAATTATAATTGATTCTTCGCACACAAACGGAACCCCCCCTCGAGCCTTTTTCTGAGATACAAATGTTTCAGTTTCTTATCAAAAGTCCAAAAAATCTGTTAAAATTAGGAAACGTTTTTCTTCCTTTTCCAATTTTCTTCAACGCAAGACATAATCATTAGCATGTCCCGAAATCAGGAAATTTTGGAATTTTGGCATACACAGAACGATGCTTATTGAAGAGCTGATTACGGGAAAAATAATAAAAGCAATTTTGGAGCTCATCTTCAGGGCGCAACCTGCGCTTAAAGTTTGCATCCGTGGTGCAAAAAAACATTTTTTTTTATTTTTACAATTGGAGCCAAAAGTTTTGTTAGGTAGGTTAGGTTAGGTTTTTGTTAAAAACCGCTTTTTATACAAAGGCTTGGGTATAAACTCCGTTTTATACAAAATCTTAAAAGAACTCTTACAAACTCTGGTTTTTACAAAAACTTAAAAAATATATAATAAATTACACCTTTTTAAAACTTAAAAACGTTGTTCTGGAGCAAAGTTGCTCCATGAAAACTTTACAAATATTGTTTCCATAATGTACTGTACCTAACGAATCTTTTGGCACCAATTTTAAAAATAAAAAAATATATTTTTTTTCTTACCAAATGCACTACGGATGCAATCTTTTAGCGCTGGTGCGCCCTGAAGATGGCCTCCAAATTTTTTTTTGTCCGTAATCAGCTCTTTACTAAGCATCATTCTAGGGGTATGCCCTAAAATTTTTTATTCTCGGGACACGCTTATATTCATAGATATATTCATATTGTGTCGTCAGTACCGTTTTAACCTTTACGGCACACTGTGCACGTGCCCAGTCCCCCCGACTTAAGGGGGCCCCAAAATGCTACACAGAGGAAAATAAATTTCCAACTGAATATTTCAGTTGTATCAACTCAAAATTCGGTTGGTGCTACTAAATTTCGCTGAGGCATACGATTTTTTTAGTTGTTTGCATTAAAAGACAGTTGTATTAACAAAATTTAGTTGTAGCTACCAATATTTAGTTGTTTTAACCTTAACACAAATGCATCAACCGAATTTTTGTTGCATCAACTGAATTTCAGTTGGATATTGGCAAATTTGTTTTTTGTGTGTAATAAATTTGCTTATACGTACGAAAATGGAGCAACATTTTTTTTTTATTTGTTTTTTAAGAAAATTTCACCTCATCTTTCAAATAATTTTTCAGAATCTAACAGATTTTTCGTATACATCTGAGACTTTTCTATAGGAGAAAATTTTCCTATATCAAAGGTCTCAAAATCATATAGGGTTTTCACAGTGACGATTAAATTTGCCTTTTTTAGTTTGGTATTTGGCAAATGTGCCAAACGTCAAAAAAAATGCCAATTTGAATGTGGTGTAGCTGAGGGGAAAGATTTTCTATTCGAAATATGTCTCGGAATCTGAGACTTTTAGATTACGAGTCATTTTTCCATTAAAAAAGTATCAGATTTTGTATCGGAATCTGAAACTTTTTTTATACGAAAAATGTCTCAGAGTCTAAGACTTTTTCTATTTGATTCCGAATCTGATTTCAAAATTTTATAGCATACACCGTTTTCGAGATATTCGCGTTATCTTAGTACTTTCTGTTGTTCTGTAATGATTTCTAAAGTCGGTACCAACGAACATTATAGTAAATGGACCTCCTGAATCCGAATCAACCATCAAAACTTTTATAGCAGTATCCATTTTCAAGATATTCGCGTTTAAATACCACAAAAAAAGCGAAATTTCTCTATAGCTTTTCGTTTTCGAGATATTCGCAATTGAAATTTAAAAAATGCGACTTATAAGCGTTTTTATGGCTCCACTGTTATATGTTGTTGCGTTAATGTCAAAAACTATACAAATCTGTCATCTAAAATGCTTTAGCTTGTTTTGTTTTCGTGTTATTCGCGTTTAAAAATGTACCCAATTTCGTACCACACAAAGTACATTCAAAAATATTTTTTTTAATATCTGACCGAACATTTTTTGACAATGTAAATTTTTAAATACTTTTTGTAAATGGATTTTTTCCGAGTAATATTTTTGGTCAAAAGTATTTTTTTTTGATATCTCTCATAGTTTTTGAGAAAATTCGAATATTGTAATTTTTTCCAATTAAACCGCGATTTTTGCAAAAAGTGCTATTTCGAAAATTTTGGTTTTTGTTGCTAAATTATTTTTAGACATCCCAAATACATATTAGAGAAAATTATGGTGTTCGCACTTTTAGCTTAAAATTGTCGCTGACCACCCGTGGCACTTTATAAATATCCCAATTTCATAAAAATCGTATAATAAACAACAAAATGGCAAGCATTTAAAGTTTTTGTAACCCATTTTGTTAGTTTCAAAATTAATTCAAATTAGTGGAATTTGATAATAAATTAAATCTAAAAAAATTTTAAATTAGTCAAAAAAATTAAAAGCCGAAAATCAAAAAATGAAAAATTTTCGTTTTTGCTTGAAACAATTTCTGTGCTGATTTGCATTGCATTTCATGGACATATAAATTGCGGTGGTAAAGCGGGGATATTTTTTTTAATGCAGAAACATATATATATATATGTCCTTTATTTATTTAAATATGTACAGTGCTTATACCTTAATATAACAAGTATATACTTAAATATAATGTTCACTAGGAACATAAATAGGTCGTTAACGAATTCGAATTAAATTGCAGAAACATGAGACTTAACATTCGTAACCATATACATATACCCGAAATTCCATCTCTTTCTTACATAATTTTTTTTTTTGAAAAAGATGTTCTCTACTGTTCGAAAAATCGAACAGAGGATCGAAATGGGTTAAGGGCCCCTGGTGGTGCCACTATTTTACAGGTGGGGTCCACCTGAGCTCGAAATTGCATTAGCTATAACCGGTTTAAATTTCCCTGCAATCGGTCCAGTACTTACTGAAGAGCCGTATCCCACCAAAAACATGGTAATGAGTTGTGAAAAGTAATCATTACCAAGTACATTATTTATAATGAGTACCCATTACCATTAACATTATTTTAAGCCCAAAAGTAACTACTTCGCAGTAATATGTTATAAAAGCACCTCTCAGTAATAATATCTTCTTGCACTTGCAGTTTTTAACCTTTACAATTCAATTAACTTAAAAAGTACTTCAAAATAGAGATGGGCGCGTGAGTGAATTTTGACTCACGCACGCTCACGAAATAAAAATATTGCTCACGCACGATCACGCACGAAATAATTTTTTCTGCTCACGTTCACGCACGCTCACGTGAGTTACTAAAATTTTCCTCACGCTCACGAAATAATTACGCTCACGAAGACTCGCGAAATTCAATTTAACAAATTTTTGTTTTACTTTTTTCGAATTCGTGCAAAAAAAGTATTTAACTTCCTTAAAACAATAATAAAAATTTATTTAAATAAGAATTTTGTAATTTTAAATTCAATAAAGTTACGATTTTTTTACTTGTTTTTTGTTTTAAACAGCACAAAACAATCACGCAAACTCACGAAGCAAAGATTACTCACGCACGCTCACGCACGAAATATATATTTCTAATCACGTGCACTCACGATCACGTGAGTAAAAATAAATTTTACTCACGATCACGCGTGATTCACGCGTGAATCACGTGAATCACGAAAAATTCGTGTCACGCGCGCATCTCTACTTCAAAACTTAATAAAAATTAAGTTTTAGTAAAAACAAGTTATATTTTAACAGTTTTAATTAACTAATTATTTTACTTCTTATTGGTAATGGGTTTTTACTACTTATTTGTAATCCGAGGCAGTAACTACTTATTTATCTCCATACTCTTCACTAGTTATTTGTGTCTCACGCCCTTGTTAAAATAATTAGTGTTTCATTCAATAAGTAACTACTTATTAACATCTGTTTCGGATTACAAAACCCATTACTAGTAATGTAATTTTTTGCTGGGATTATTTAACAAAAATCAAAAAAAAACACTGTGCCATGCAAATACCACTGGTGTTAGGTATTATATGGTCGGTCTTGACCAATCATTATTCTTTCGTGTTTTAAATAATCTTTACCATTTATAAATTTGCAATTAAAGATAAAGTGTCAAATAATCATCATGTATTATTAAATTATAGTAAAAATAGATTTAATGGGCTTACTAATGATAAAATCAGACTCTAGAGAATTAAAAGTTAAAAACCAGCAAAATCACATAAAAACCAAATTTAAATTTTAAATAACCATTTCCAACTGTGCATTAAACAATTTCTAAGAACAATTAAAAATTATTTAGGTAATTAACTAATAGTTATTTCGTTTTCTTTATTTCAGAAACCCTACGTATGCATCCCGTTACACCATACATCATGCGCCGTACCCTAAACGATTATCAAGCTCCCAGTAAACCTAATTATCTAATACGAAAAGATATTTATGCCATAATACCCACACATGCCATGCACAATGATCCAGCTCTCTATCCCCAACCGCATATATTTAATCCAGATCGTTTCTCTGCCCTAGACAATATCCACAGACAATCCTGTATTTGGTTAGGATTTGGTGAAGGACCCCGTAACTGTTTGGGCCTACACTATGCCCAACTACAAATGCGTTTAATGTTGGCGCACTTATTGCATAAATATGAATTTACTTTAGATACCCAACATTTAATTATATGCTGTCAAGAGGGAGTAACATTAAGAATAAAACCATTACATGAGAGATTTGAATATGTTGAATATGAGGGCAGAGAATCAGCGGTTGTGATATAAAAATGTCTTTAGTTGAAACTCTAAGTATTAAATTAAATTATTTTTTTTGTTATTTATTTTCTAGATGAATGTTCATAAGTCTTTTATAAATTGAATAAATTATTTTGTGGTATTTTTGAAACCAGATTGAGGATTACAAGTTTTTATTAAAGGGTAACTCTGTTTGGAGGGAGAGAGTTGAACTTATTTTAAGCTTTTCTTGTGAAGAGACTTAACAGCCAAAAGCAAACTTAAAACTCAATTAGAATTAAGTATGACTAAAGCTCTTGTAAGTTTTTGTTTGAAAGAAATGCCAGATGATTTTTCAATCATGTCCCCACTTTAAAAATTTAAATTCCCAAAAAATCAAAAAAAAAAAAAAAATGAGAACCTTTTACTTGCCTTCTTTTTTTTTTAAAGTTGGGCTTTCTGTTTGTAACTCATCGAAATATATATCTTGGACCCCATAAAGTTTATATGGGCCATTCCATGCCAAATCGGACACTTAAATTTTTTTTTTAATTTACTTTAAGTACCATTGAAAAACTCATTCCTAGTAAATTTTCAGATATTTCTGATAACGCGTTCAAAAGAAATTGAATTTTTAAAAATACTTAGTGTTTGTTTTCTCAGAATTTTGTACTCATAACTTGTTTAAAAACGGTCCAAATTCTAATTTTTTTAGTGTTTTACATACACTAAGAAAATTATGTCATTAACTGTTTGTAGGTTATTTTAAAAAGTTATCAGTAAAGTTATTTTAAAAGAAAAATCATTAATTTTAATAAGGACTTCTTATTTTCTACTGTTTCTGTAGTTTAAAAAAAATAATTTACTGTCTAAAAAACGAATTTTCTGTAACATTCAATTTCGGCAGAAAAAAATTTCTTCTATAGTTTTACTGTTTTTCAATACAAAATAAGTGAATATTCACTAGTTTTTTAATGTTTTGGTTAGTCATTAAATTAACATTTAAAATTGACTGTAGTATGTTTTTATTTTAAATGAAAAAACAGTGGAACGGTTTTTAAATAAAATTTCATTTGTTTTAAGTGAATATTCACTGGAATTTACCTTCATAATTTTTCGAGTGTACTATGCGATACACGGTGTGATATTCGTGCGCATTTGGGTAAAAAAAAATTGCCGATTATTTTTTTTTAGGTGCATACTTAGTTTTGACACTCTAGAGACTAAAAATCAGTTGCCGTTACATCAATGCGACTCTTACTGTGCGATTCGCTATCTCGGTCGAAGTGAGTGACTACAAAATTTGTACGTAAAACAAAAACAAAAAACTCAAATTTGTTTTTGTTTTACGTATAAAATTTCTAGTCACTCACTTCGTACGACATACTGAATCAGGGCATTAGTTTGGCTGGGGCACAAATCCAAAGTATTGAGTTTTTCACATTTTTTATTTTTTATTTTTTTTGTAAAGGACATTTTTTGAAAAAATTTTAAAAATTCATCTTGTGGAGTAATCCATCCAAATTTTTTGCAAAATGTTTCCAAGATCCGTTATTTTATTATTCATTTTTTTTATAACAAAAAAATAACCCAACAAAAAGTTATATTGAGTAAAAGTCAATGTTTTTTTTTTAAATATCTTTAAAAATCCATTTACATAATAGACTGCAACTTCTGCAGATAATGATGGATAATGCAAAACGCTAGTGCGGGTTATACTAGAGGTATTCCATAACATTTCGTATGTTATAACTTTTGCCAGAAAGTGCCAGAGCTCTGTCAAATCGAGGTTAAAGTTAAGGTTAAAAACAAAAATATTCAAATTATTTGTTAAATTAGTTTAAAAGTTGTACAATTTGATTGTTTTACATAACATGCTTTTTATTTCTCCCGCGTTACTTAAAAAGATGTATGTCAGGTTCAATCTCTAATGTACACAGAATCCATTTTTCACAATCTGGAGGATGTTTTTCATATGTTTATGATTCAAAGTGACCCAAAAATGTCAATAAAACGAAATAACGAACTAAATCCAAAAACAAAAGCGAATTATCCACCGGAAGTGTTGGAATTGCTAGAGATGGAGTAAATAATTTAGTTTTGTTTTCTATATTGAACTTTCTTCTTTTTTTCATAATT
Organism: Pegoplata infirma; assembly: GCA_963921195.1. Lineage (NCBI taxonomy): Eukaryota > Metazoa > Arthropoda > Insecta > Diptera > Anthomyiidae > Pegoplata > Pegoplata infirma. The sequence continues at coordinate 98,038 of CAWUER010000686.1, read as the reverse complement.
AAATTTTTATTGGTTAATTTGTTTTATTTTTGTTTGTATTAAATGAGTTTCCTGAAGGCAAACAAGTTTTAATTGCCGGTTCTTTAAATGTAGGGTGTATTATTTGTGTGCAGATAAATAATCCCTCTTAAAAATATTTTAAAGATATCTACATTGAATAATAAAATCGTTATTTATAAATCGTAAGTAGTTTGATTTTTTTCTGGACTATTTGTAATATATTCTTCAAAAAGCTGGTCGTGAATTCCGATTTTTGGGTTTAACCATATTGTTGTAATGCACATCACAAAAATTCGGTGGTATAAACTTTATACTATAAAGTATAATTTTCGAGGAAATCGATTTTTTTTAACTTTTTTTTTGTTGGTTAGTTAACGAAGTTTACCTTCCCGTTTAGGGTAGGGTATTGACAGTACATCTTTGAAACGACATCCAAAAATAGCTCTAAGTTTCTAGTTTCCAAAACTGTAAAAATTTTAGAAATAGCCCAATCAGTTCAAAAGTTATAATGAAAAAACTTCAATGCGCGCCTTTTCCATACAAAGGACACACTGTGCGATATATAAGTTTTAAAATTTTAATCTCATTTTAGAAAATGTTTGTATTCTTTGATTTTTTTGATTTTTGTTTTTTTTTGTGGAAAGCTTCTATCGATTCTACAAATTTTTTTGCCCCGTAAGATCGTGAGATTTTTTTTTAGATTTTTTGGAAAAAAAATATTGTAGTTTTCTAATTATTATATCCGATTTACTGCTCCAATGGTGCGTTCTAAAGGGGTCAAATCCGAGAACGAACTCCATTAATTTTTAGCCCTTAGTATTTCTTCCGAATAAACTTATACTCTATCTCCAATTCCTAAGGGAGCTGCCATACAAAATGACATTACTTAAAATTTGCTCTAATTGCCAAACGAGGTCATATTTATATCTGACACACAGTATTTTTTCAATTAAAACATTTTTTCCGAACATATGTACCTTCCCTCTATCTTCAACCCTTAAGACGATTCCCAAAAATTTTTATTTTATTTTTTTATAGATAACTTTTATTTTATCAACTGTGAGTCTTAGAGTGGTCATTATTGAGACTGACACCCATTAATTTTGACCCCCAAATATTTTTTAAAACATACTTACCCCATATTTCATCCATCTTAGAGGGGTCCCATACAAATTACAGTGGGAACTAGGGTTCTATAGTCGAAAAGTCGAAAAGTCGATTAATCGAATTTTTGTATGAAAAAGTTGAAAAGTCGAAATCGACTTTTTTGTTCTAAAAAAGTCGAAAAGTCGACTTTTTCTTTCGACTCTTTCGACTTTTTTCAACTTTTTTCGAAATTTTTTTTACTTTTACCAGATGATAGTAATTTCTTTCTTTTGAAAAAAAATTCAAATGAGAGCCGAGTTTAATTACAACTGAAGCTATTGGTATTTCCATGTATTTTGTATGTGAAGCAAAAATGTCAATGCCAAATTCATGAGTTAGAAAGTGTTAAGTGCAATATTTACCAATATTTTTGATTATTGTAAACACCTCAGTGATAGGGATCTGTAAATCGAAAGTCGACTCTTTTGCTTTCGAATTCTTCAACCTTTTCCAAATTTTCAATTGTTCGACTTTTTTTAACCTTCATTGGTACCCAACATTGATAAATAAAATACAATAAAAAATAGCACCTAAATGCTTACGACAAGTCAAAACTAAACTTTTATTTACAAAAAAATCGACTTTTTAAAGTCGAAAAAAGTTGAAAAAAGTCGAAAAAAGGTCGAAAAGTCGACTTTTTAAAATTTGAAAAAAGTCGAAAAGTCGAAAAATCGACTTTTTAGAAATTGAAAAAAGTCGAAAAGTCGACTTTTTGTTGCAACTATATAACCCTAGTGGGAACAAGTTTTATTTAAAAGGCACACAAATAAGAAATTGTATTTTTATACCCTACACCACACTGTGGTACAGGGTATAATGAGTTTGTGATGATGTGTGTAACTACCCGAAATATTGGTCCTAGACCCACCTTTAAGTATACCGATCGACTCAGAATCACTTTTGAGTCGATTTAGCGATGTCTGCCTGTCTGCCTGCCCATGTAAACGGTGTAAACACGATACAGGTCGCAATTTTTAACCAATTGACTTGAAATTTTAAACTTAAGCCCCTTTTTGCCCAAGGACGAAGCCTATTGAAATTGGAAAATTGGTGCATATTTAGACCTAGACCCCATACAAAGGTCCTCTTAAGTTTTGGCTCAAATGACTCTAATAACTGTATTATAGTAGGTATCTTTTCAAAATTTGATAGGTAAACGTGTTTTGTCAAATCACCATTCTGAATTTTAAAGAAATCGGACCAGTTCTTCTTGTAGCCCCAATACAAACTATCTTCCCGATTTTCACATAAATCTCTCAAATTTCATGAAAATAGAAAATATTTAATTAAAATTTTGTTTGTGTATGTTAAACGTGTACTTTAATAACCTTATTAAATCTGATTATCATCGGACCATTTTTGGACTTAGGCCCCATGTGAAAATTTCGGTGTTGGGTATTATATTTTCGGTCTTGACCGACTATAATTTTCTTACTTGTTTTATTTATAGGTTTTATAAAAAAAATCTTAACAAAAAAGGGGCTTTCAACAGCGTTCATAGGAACGCTATGGTATGTCATAAAAATATGTGCTGCCACAATCTCGATATATGTATTTTGCTTGGTATGACACAGCCTTTTTTTGCTTGCAATAAAGTTTTGCAACTTTTTTTTGTAGGCAAACGGGGTAGAAAAAAAATCACGAATTCTGTTTTTCTTCTTCTATGCTTCTCACCCCCGATTGCCTTAAAAAAAAAACTCAGATAAAAAAGGCGTGCAAGAAAAAACGCAGTGTGAAAATACCGTCTATGGAATGCATGGGCCAGGCATCGCAAACAAATTTTAGGCAAAGCAGAACTCGGGAATCTGGTAGAAATCGCAGTAATGAACCTTATATCCGTTAAATTTTTTGCAACATGGGCTAATGCGTTCAATCCTAGTCGCTAAAGGAACATGTGGTATTGTTATAGACCAGCCGCACAGTGGGGAAAATTGACTTTCTTTGTCCAATTTTCTCACAGGTCGCAATTTTTAACGAATTTAATTTTTTTTTTGTATTTTAGCTAATAAAATTTGACATTTCGTCAGCTTATTATTGTTTTGCTCCATACGCCAACAACTCGGTTTCGAGAAAAACGATAAAATAGGTTTACCACAAATTTTCTCAAAAAGTAATCGATGGATTTTGTTTTAATGTTTACCATTTATTGCTACATATATTGTTAACAAAGCTTCTAGTTTTCAGACTTTTACATACAATAGATCAAAAGATTTTAAGCTTTTAAGAAAATAAGATTTTATGGTATTATGCTCCATATCCAATTTTGCTTACACATTTGGGACTTTTGTGTAATATGGAGCAAATGAGTTCTCAACGCCAAACAAAATAACAATGAAACTTATATAGTCAGGTTGCATGGTATTAAAAATGGGGATGATCGGTCAATGGACACGCCTACCTCCCACACAACCTAAATGGCAAATATGACATTACTTGAAATGTTTAAAAGTTACGGTATTAAAATTTGGTACGTAGAATAGTACCAACATAATTAATCTTCCCTCCAAAAATATGCAAGATCCGTTAATTTTTAAATAATCTAGAGCCTTTTCTATAACGCAAATTTTCAAAAAACGTCAAAATGGTGTGTTTTTCTTAGAAAATGTTGGATATCTCAAATTTTAAAAGATGTTTTAAAAAACGGACTTCGGAATAAGAAAGAGGATATTTATATTATATATATTCCATTCCTAACTCATTTCTTTCAAAAATGGCGTATGGAGCAAAACAATAATAAGGTGACGATTTATCTGTCATGGTGGATATTTGAAAAATGTTTTAGTTTAATTTTTGTATTTTCCTAAAGTTCAATTAGTTTAAATTTTTATACCCTCCAACCACAGTATGGGGGTATACTCACTTTGTCATTCCGTTTGTAACGCATCGAAATATCGGTCGGGGACCCCATAAAGTATATATATTATTGATCTATGATCGATTCTAAGACATTCTGTGAATGTCCGTCTGTCCGTCCGTCTGTCTGTAGATAACACAATGCAGTCCAAAATAAAACAGCTATACTTCTGAAGTTTGGCACAAATATGTCTCATGTTCATAGGCAGGTTGAGTTCGTGAATGGGCAAAATCAGGCCAGGGGGAAAAAAGTTCCCCCTTGAAGAACTGAACTAACATCTGAAAAAATATTTTTTTTTGTATTTTTGTTAAATAAATGAAACATTTGGTATATTTATCGCGATGGGAAGGTGCGTTCAAAAAATTACTTACTTCTCCTTATAAAAAAATTAAAATCGTGAATAAATCCGCGAGTTTTTCGAATATTTATTTATTTATAGAGAATGTGTGTGCAAATATAACAAAAATCGGAAGACCCTCGGCCAAAAAATTACTAAAATTCCAAAATGTGAGCGAAATGGACGAAATAAGGGGTTCAAATACCTTTTATTTTATCCATAAAACTTATTCGACAATTGTTTCTTACATTTTTTTGAGTAAAAGTTCTAAAAAGAATAATATTTTATGAACTTAAAAAATATATAAAAAGAAAACTTAATCAGTTTCTAAAACTTCACCAAGATAGATCGATGTGGAATTTTATTATCTAAAATTCAGAAGATGAAAAATTAAAATCTGTTAAAAATTGCGACCTATAGGCAAAATTGGACAAAAAAGTTCAATTTTCCCCACTGTGAAAATTTTGAGCTCCACCACCCCTAACTTAGCCTTTGCTGGGTAATCTTTGAAATTTTTACATTTAAACCAGGGTTGCCACTCTTAGGGATTTGTATCGCAAAGTTTGGAAATTTAAGATGGTTCAATACAAACGAATTTTTAACAAATATTTTTTTTTTTTTAATTTTTGGGGATATTTAAGATTACCAAATTTAAGAAATTTGAGTAAAAATCTAGCTTAACAAATTGTGCTTTCAGAAAACATAAGTTTTTTTCTTATTATAAAACAATACTTGGTAACGCTGATATAAACACAGGAGAAAGCTTTTATTAAAGCTTGCTTTTAAAAGAGTTTTAGCGTTACATTATCTTTAACACTTTTTTAAGCATTTAGTTTTGTGTATGCTTTGGCATTAATCGGTTGTATTATAAAGGGACAATCCATTTTTGTTTTCAATAAATATAAAAGTGTACCAAAAAAAAAAAAAACCTAGTCCAGAACAAACACTGCAAGGTTAACGGTTCCAAATAGAAGGAGGAATCACATCATCAACAAATAAATTTTATTTCACACCAGATGTAAACAGTCGTGTCGTGAATGTTCTGGGCTTAATCTTAAACAATTTTATTTTTGTTTTAAAAAAAATTTATTTTTCAAAATATTTTTTTTTTTAAATCTACTAATATAATTTAAAATATTTTTATTTTATAATAAAATTTTTATAAGTTTCGATAACAATATTTTAAAATCTACTTAATTAAATGAATATTATTATAATAAAAACATTTTCCTTTTTTTGATAAAAAAAAAGTGTTGCATCCTACTTAAAGAACAATACACTACATGATGAACACTTTTTTATAAATAATTTTAAAATTTTAATAGATTTGTCATTGATTGATATGATTTTGTTAGAAGAAATATTTGTAAAATTTTGTTATTAAATTTGAATAATAATATTATTTTTAAAATTAAATAAAGTTAAACTATAAATTATACAGTTTTTTTGTGTCTTAAAATAAAAATTTGTTTTTAAAAGTTTGCTTTTTTATATAATTTTGTTAAATTTTTCCAAAAATTATTTTTTAGATTTTTTTTATGTTTTTTGAAACATTTAAATGGAGGGACTTTTGTTTATGTTTGTTAAATTTGTTATAAAAAGTTAAAAAGTTTGTGCTTTTATTAGAAAAAAAAATTCTAAAAAAACTGTGCGTTTAGTTTTCTTTAGTTATACTCATTAGACGGTAAGATCTTAAATCTTTTAACTCATTTTTGATCGTTTTCGTTGTTATTTGTTATCTGATTTTATAATTAATTGACATTTTAATATGGAATGTTGTTTGTTGTTAAATATTTCGTTTAAGCCAGATTTTTTTTTTTGTAACTTAAAAATTATAAATAATTAAAAACTAAGTACTTGTTTTAAAAGAGGCATTTTAAATGCTTTTGTTTTTTTAGTTTAAATAAATTAAAAAATACAACTTTGTTCGTTTGTCTACTTTAAAATGGCTTTAAATTTTTTTTTTTTAACTAATGTCTTATTTAGAGGGTTGCCTTTTGTGTATATAACGTGGCGAAGTTGAGGGTGGACTTTTTTTGCTTATTAAATGTTCGCCACGATCTGGCATTTTACTGCGTAACATCTGTTCATGGACATATAAAAATACTCCAATATCCCGATGACCAGCTTGCCATGCAATTTTAAAAGCTGTGCTGCCATCCTAAAAAAAAGGGGATAAAAATCAAAATTAACTAATTTAGTTCCAAAAATTTTCAGAAATCCCTTTAACTTACCACATCTTGTATTAAAGAATCACAATCCGGATGTGTTAGTAAATGTTTTACAATATCACTACGTCCATGTTCAGCAGCACACATTAATGCCGTGCTGCCATCTTCATCTTGTATATTAATATCAGCTCCCGCTGTCAACAATAATTGTACCATTTCTAAATTACCATGCGACACAGCTAACATTAAAGCTGTCTGGCAATGCTACAATTTAAGAAAAACGGAAAAAGTTTTCATAAAAATTAGTTTTGAGTGAAAATTTTAGGTTTGACATTACCTACCTTTTTTGCTCGTATATTGACGTCAGCCATCTGAAACAATCGTTCTACGACTGTACGATGTTCTGGATTTTTCAATTTTGCCAATGAAACGAGCATGACGCTAGTGTATCCTGCATTATTCATTTGATTTACATTGCAAACCTTGGAATCCAACAATATGGATACAACGTCAAAATTGCCATGAGATACAGAATAATGCATAGCGGTGTTGCCCTGGAGATGAAAAAAAAGTTTGTAGATTAAAAACGTTTATCAGTTTATCAAGAAGGGTGCAATGTAAGACCGGCACCCATACATTTTTACGCCCCAACATTTTTTCTGAACAAACGTACTCCCAATCACCACTCGTTAAGGGGCTCCCATACAAAATTAAATTTTTATGATATTAGCTTCCATCGCTCTAACTGTTCCAAGGATGCCCCTTGAAGAGCCAAACACGCAGAAGAGATATGATTGCGGCAACCATAATTAAAGAGCGTCATAATACACCGTCCGACAAAAATTAAAAAAAGTCGTTAAACACGAGCTGGATAATATACGTTTAAAACTAGTCTCTATGTAGTAAAACTGCATTTATAGTTTTTCTTTTTTAGTGATCCTGTTTTTTTAAAAGGACTTCAATGTTTTAGAGGATTAAATTTTATAAAATATTTTTTTAATATTTGTGCTTGCCCTATGATGCCACTAGTGATAGCAAATGAAAGAGTAGGATCTCCCATAATTTTCCTATTTCAATTTTGTTACATATCAGGAAAAAGGAGGTAAGTTATATCTTTTCAAAAATGTATCCTTCAATATCATTAAAAATTTTCAACAAAATATTTTGATAAAGTTTTCAAATGACTTTAATCACATTCCTTTATGCTGGCATGGCAAAATAAAAAAAAAAAAATGGAAAAACTAGGGGAGATCATTCTTTCCATCGCCATCACCAGTGTCATCCTAGGACAAGTACGAATATTTCAAAAATATTTTACAAAATGTATCCTTTAAAATTTTGAAGTCCTTTTAAAAGGAAACTGGATCACGAAATGAAAAACTGTAAATGTAGTTTTACTGCATTTGATCTCTACTTTCAGACTATATCAACCGGTTCATGTTTAATATTAGGTGTCGGACGATGTTATGATTGAAAATTTTATCATAATTTTGTGGCAACTGTATAACCATGTAGCAATCATGTTATGATCCCAAATTATTGTAAAATTATACTTTTGGATCATAATATAATTGCTACAAAGATTTTATGATTGCTATAAACAAATTATAATACAATTTTCAATCATAATATGACGCTCTTAAATGATGGTTGCCATAACAATATCTCTTCACTGTGTGAATGCATGACCGATCCCCAATATTTTTTTAAACCCCAACATTTTTTCAAAACATATCTACCTCTATATTCAATCCTTAAGGTGGTCGCCAAACAATTTTTATATTTTTTGTAAACTTGTTTTATTTAATCGGCTTCTACCGCTCCCAAGGTGCTTACTAGAGGGGTAAAGTGTAAGACCGACCTCTATAAAAATTTCATTTTGTATATCCAAAAAATTTGCTATTTCTCCCACTGTGCGTTAGAAACGCGTAAAGCTCGGTAAACACTGTCGATACAGCAAAAAAATCACAAAAGCAATAATCTTGATCAGAGAAAGATGCCAACCAAATCCTTTAAAGCTTGGAAGCCTATTGAAATTGGAAAAATCGGTCCATATTTAGACCTAGCCCCCATACAAAGGTCCTCTTTAGTTTTGGCTCAAATGACTCTAATAGACGTATTTTAATAGGTGTCTTTTCGAAATTTAGCAGGTAATCATGTTTCATCCACATAAATCACCATTCCGAATTTTAAAGAAATCGGACCAGTTCTTCTTGTAGCCCCCATAACAACCCACCTTCCCGATTTTCACATAAATCTCTCAAATTTCATGAAAATAGAGCTTGCAGATCTGGAAGTTTTTGAGTTACATCAAAAATAGAAAAAAGTAAAATTGTTTGCCTGATAAACGTTGGGAACGCATAAAGCTCCGTATATACTGCCGATACGACAAAAACAAAAATGTTGATCCTCTGGGTAGAAGATAGGGGTGCCAGACGGTCTGTAATGGCCTGGATTGTCGAGTTATTGTAGGTATGATCCAGTTTTCAGCAAAAATATATTTGGTCCAGTTAAAAAAGGATATCTTTAATTTTAACAATTATTTTTTTTAGTAAATGTATTTTACAATTTTTTGGGTCTACTGTTTTGAATAAAACATAAATCAAATAGCTGTTTTTTTTTTTGCTACGGCAAAATGGGCTCTTTTTGCTGCATTTTCAAAAACTTTTTTAATTACTTTTTCGAGCATTTGGGGCAGTCTAACGGTGATTTCGGCACGACGGTGATCTGAGGATTTTTAAAGTACAAATTGCTTTTAAAAAAACCCCCCAAAAAATACGTCCGGAAGGGTCAAATATGCAAATGAGAGCAAGTTGTTATCGTCCCCTTTTTTGACATTGCACGTCCAGGAATTTTTAACTGATCACCTAGATTTCCAAACTTGGCCACTCCAGAAAAATGTTTGTGGGATTACTTGAAAAGAAAAATCTACGCCAACAGCCATTAGGCCATCGACGAGTTCAATATCAATATTTCGAGATGCTCGAAAAAGTAATGGAAATATGTAAAAAAGAACGCGGCCAAAGAGACGAACATTTGATTGGTGTTGTATTCGAAAAGTGGTCGAAAATAAAAATATCTTGTATGAAAATCGGTTGATTTTTTTAAGTTATACAAAAACAAAATTATGTATTTGTCCAGTTATTATTTCAAAATCCAGCTAATTTTTTTAATTTTTCAGTTATTTGACTTCTAGTATCTGGCAACCCAAGTCGAAGTGCAGGATCTTCTTCAAGCATAAACATTTTTCATTTGTTTAACAAAAATACAAAAAACCTGTAAAAAATTTGGCTTTTTTTTAGAGGTTGGTTTAACTTTCCAAGGAGGAACTTTTTTCCCATGGCCGATTGTGCCCGTTTTCGAACTTATACTGCCAATATAAAACATACTCGTGCCAAACTTTAGGGGTCTAGCTCTTTTATTTTCAACTGTATCGTATCTTATACAGACGGACGAACATTTCAAGAATGTCTTAGATTCAATTAAAGATCAGTAATATATCGAGGGCGAATATTCAAAACTAGCTATCTGCAGTGTTATAATATAGCAGATAGCAAGTTTTGAATATTCACCCTCGATATAAACTTTATGGGGTCTCAGACCCATATTTCGATGCGTTACACACGGAATGACAAAGTGAGTATACCCCCACACTGTATAAAAAATAATAATACGACAAAAATTCACTTTATCAATAATGTCGGTCATGAAACATACCCGCCAAAAACCCAAAAGCTCTCCGTATTATAGTTGTTAAGTTACATTAAAAATAACAGTAAAATATAACTTTTTGGCTTGACAATTGTAGACAAAAGATCATAAAAGCTTTAATCTCGATGTTTATCCTTATTGAAGACAAAAGATCATAAAAGCTATACTCTCGATTTTTGTCCTTACCCCGTAAGCTCACCGAAATCTAGTTTTTGAGCCACATCAAAAATATCTTTAAAGCAGCACCTTTTGATTTGATTAACCTTTAAAACACTTAAAGCTCGGCAAATACTACCAATCGACAAAAAAAATTACTTAAGGTTTTATGATACTTGCTAGTTTTTGTATTTGTTATATTTTGGAGAACAGTGCAAATATATTTTCATAGGAAAACTGACCAAGTGTAAAGAGTATGACAATATCATGAAAAAAACTTAAAACTTCAAAAAATATACGTGTGTTATCGATAATTTTGCAGTGACTGTCAAAAAAAATATGAAAATTTTCAACTTAAAATTGACATTTTCAGAATAAAATGTTAACAGTGTTGCCAATTTTATTAGTTTTTGCTCGAATGAAGCGGTTTTACATTTGTTTTGGGCGTTTTTTAGCTATTTTGGGGAGTTATTTTGAAAAAAAAAATATATTTTTTTTTTGTTTTGTTTTATTGTATTTCTTGTTCTTTTTCGCATTTGTTGTTTCATTCGATCAATCCTAAAAAAATCCAATACAGAAACTAGCAAGTATCATACCACCTTTAAGCAATAATATTAGTCATAACCCGATCGAATTCTTTAAAGCTCCATCAGCTATAGTTTTTTAATTACATCAAAAATAATAATAAAATATCACATTTTGACTTGATAAATGTTGGAAACGTTTGGTAAATACTGCAGACACGACAAACGGTCACTAGGGAAATAATTTCGGTATTATTCCGAGAAATATGCCGCAAAACTCCTAAAAGCTATCAGAGCTATGACTCTTTGACCTAACTGTAACTTAAACTTTACTTACATTGGAATCCACCATATTTACGCAATATTCTAATAATGGCACGGAAAGCTCTTCAAAACAATCTAGATAATCTTCGACCTCATGGGGGTTGGTGTTCTCAGAGCTGGATATGCGAAACCACTCTTGTTGTATGGTTTGCTTTGCCGACTTTAAACTTAAAGAGGAAATGGGTTTGGCGCCCAATTTTTTCAATAAAGAATTATTGATAGTCTTTAAAGCTGTTAGCATATCCTGGGCAGGAGTTATTCTAAAATAAAAAAATTTAAATTAAATATTTTAAAAATATGTATTTTAAAAAAAATCTTACTTTTTCCTTGGCTCTGTTTCTTTCATAGCTATTTTTTGTAACAACGCCTTGGAAGGTGGCTTTTGTTGATTTTCTTCATCTTCCTGGGTAATTTCCTTAATATTAGATGGCTTTACTTGACTATCATGACTAGATTTAAGGGGTAAGGGCAAGATTTTCTTGCGTGCTCCTTGTGATATTTCCTTGGAACAGGAAGGTTGTTCATCTGTGTCTATAACCTTTGCCTCTTCAGTAGTGGATTTGACTAAATTAGCACTGGCAGCTACTGGTGCAGGTGCTGGTGAATTATCCCTAGACCAACTTATGCTAACGCGTGTTTCTTCTCTGACAATGAGCTCATTATCTCCCAACTTACTGAGGTCATACAATGATTTACGTTGTGGTGAACCCTCCGGGGATTTTGATGGTGACGAAGTTGAAGAAGACTTTTCATCGGTATTTTCTGCTAAATTTTGGCTAGTTATAGCACTTAAACTTACTGGTTCAGTAATAAAACTTTGAGATTCTCCAGATGATTCCAACGATGAAGATTTTTCTTGTAAGGAACTGCAAATGAATTAAAAACAATATTATTTTTTTATTTTTTCTAAAAAAGTAATTCCGTTATTTACGTTAGCAACAAAGCTGAGCAGCCACTTACTATCAAAGGATAGCAAGTATAACTGCCTAAACTCCAAAACATTGAGTTTTTCCTAGCAAAATAAGCAAAACTTTATGGTTTAAAATTGATGAAAAAAGAATTTAAAAAATTATTTTGGCACAAATTATTATATTTTTTTTAGCAAATTAACCCAAAAAGCTACTACCAAACTTGCAAAACTTAACTAAATATTTACTGCGAAGGTCATTGCTATTGTGTTTTTGTGGGTATATGCTGTTTACTAGAGGTGGATTGAATAATGCGCATGCGATTTGAACAGGGTTACCACCAAGGAGAAATTTACAATAACAAAATATCTGTAAAATTATCCAATTTTTTATTTTCCACTTTATAGTTTTCATAATTGCAAAAGCTTTCTTTGAAGCAAAAGCTCTTTAGCTCTTTTATTAAAAAAATATTAATAAATTCTTAAATTTTACATTTTAAAATAAAATTTTAAATAAATTGCTAAAATTTGCATCACAATAACAATCTTTTTTCGATAGCAAAAGCTCCAATTAAAACAAAAGCTTTTTAGGAAAATTTTTATACAAGTTTAATAAACTTAAAAATGAAATAATGAAATTTTTTAAAAATCGTTGTTTTTTATTTTTTTTACAAAAAAACACAAAAAGTTCTACAAAATCACAATTTCTATTTAAATTTAATGGCAAAAGCTCCCATTGAAGCAAAAGCTCTTAAGGCAAATTTGAAAACAAATTTAAGAAATTCAAAAATTTTTAATGTAAGAAAAAGCTTAAATTGAAGCAAAAGCTCCTAGGGAAAATGTTCAACAAATTTTAATAAATTTTAAAACTTTCTATTTTTAAATAAAATAAAAAGCAAACATTAAAAAAAAAACTTGATGCAACTGGGACGCGACCTCACACAGTCAGTCAATTGCAATTGTTTTATTGATAACAAATCTGGTCTCCACGCTTTTCCATCACACCAGGTTTCTGAGAAAATTGAGGTCAAAGTTCGAAAAAATCGTCGTTTTGGGCATTTTTGACAACTTACAGCGGATGAATCCGATATAATAGTGACTTAAAAATAAGTCCAAGGTTAAGCTTAAACATTTCTTTTAAGGATGCTGAACTCATTTGGTCAGTCGCCTTAACCCTGAAGGCACCAATTGTCGCTCAATGTAAGTTATAATTGACGAAAAACGATTTTTTCCGCTACAAATCATGTGAAAAAAACTTTATGCGAATGGAACGCCACCTTATACATATGATTACTTTTATTCTCTTGGTCACAAATCCGGTCTGCAAAATTTTCCATTACATCAGGTTTTTGAGAAATTTGAAATACAAAAAAAATGCTGACGAATTGAATCGGGATAAACCCGATGTGCTGACGAATTAAAAATAAGTCAAGGATTATGCTCAAACAGTGGTCTTTATGAGGTATAACTTATTTGATCAGTCGCTTTAACAGTTCGAGCACCAATTGTCTTTTATTAACGTCTTTTCCCCCAAAAACTTTTTTTCGATAAGACATCATTGAAAGGCACTTGGTGTCCAAAGTGTTAAAGCGACTGACCCAATGAGTTCTGCATCTTAAAGAGTAATGTTTAAGCTTTTCCCTCGACTTATTTCGAAGTCGTCATTGCATCGGGTTTGTCCGCTATGAGTTTCCAAAAATGCCCAAAACGGCGATTTTTTTGAACTTTGACCCCAATTTTCTTTTCTTTTTTGAAGACCGGTTTTTTCACCAGCGGAACTATTCTTATCAATTGTATAAGATCGTGTCTCAGTCGCATTTTCGATGTTTAGTAGTGTAATTTTTAATACTTTGTTTAAAAAAGCTTTTTGGATATTTTGAAACTTTGTAAAATCTATTGTGTAATTTAGAATCGTGCTTTTTAGTAACCCTGCTGCTAATGTTGTTTTGTTTTAACGTACACTAGGTCAGTGTGTAATTGTGCTACTAAACAAAAATTCACCACTTTATGATTCTTGTCTTTGCTAACAGTGGTGAATATTTGTTTTCTTGTGTTTACTTACCTTGCCATATTTTTCTTTTCTGCCACGGGACTAGGTGTTGGGGATGGTGTTATTGTATAAGTATTTTGTCGTGAAAATTGTCGTCTTACTGGTATGGGGCTGGGTAGATTTTTCGGTCTTGGTATTTTAGATTCTACCGCTCTTGTGGGTACCGGACTGGCCAATACTTTCGAGAAATCTTTAGCTAAATTTTTAATGGCATCTTTACAAGAATCACAGTAGTTATCGGCACAAGCTATCGATATATGGGGCTTAACAATATCACCACAGGCTATATCACGTTTATGTATTTCCTCAGTATTACAAGAAGTGGAGCTGGTACTAGCTGGTGCTAAAGTATTGACACCATAATCTTTAAAATTCTTAATATCAGTATTACAAGCTTTTGTAAAGACTACCGGTTTAATTGGTTCAGGGTTTTCTTCTTTTATGGGCGAAGGAGGTGAAATCTCTTCGGTATTTGTTTGAGAAGTACATAATCTTACCAAATCCTTAGTATCGGTTTGCCTGGCCATAGTAAAGACTTCAGCTTGTGTACTAGTATTTTGTACATCTGGTGAGAACTGTACTCCCACTGTATGGACCACAGCTAAAGATGTTTGACAACCCGCTGAGTGCACTACAGTGGGTATATATTGTGTTCCAATAGTTTTTTTCTTAATATTTAATTTTTCATTATCGCCCAAACTAAAAGTGTTACTACGTGCTGGCATATCCAAAAGTTTAAGAGAGACTGCTTTAGCTGTTGACTCAGGCGTTTCTTCTGTACCACAAGCTACTGTACGTTTCGTTACTAAACATTTCTCACATAAAACATCAGTCACGCGATCATTTGAACTACCGACAGATCTTACATCTGGTTTACAATTAGTATAACTTTCACGTGTAGCCGGCTGGGCAGTTACACCAACACTATACTTTTGTATAACCTTATCAGGTTTAGTTTGAGCACCCGTATCTTTGGTATCCTTTTTGGTCATATACATTTGGGTACCTACTGTTATTAGAGATTTTAGACGTTCTAATTTCCGTTGTTCTTCATGTTGACGTATAGAAATTTTAATACGCTCCTCCAGCTCCACTTTTGTGTATAACGAATCGTTAATAGTTTTTGTTAAGGCAGCATTACAGGCCACATCTCTGTGTGTGTTTTTTGACGAAGGTATGGGACTTCCTACGGCTATATCTCGGGTAGTTTGTTTACTGCACATTGTACCTACATCTCTCTTGAGAACTGTTGTCGATTTCGTTAATTTATCTGAGGAAGTTGATGAAGTTCTTAATCTAGCGCCCATACTCTCCAGAGATATGGGACTAACTCTTTGTGGTTGAAATTGTACAGGTGATGTTATTTTGGGACTGGCTACTGGACTAGGGGAGGAAGAGAACCTTGTGGCCTCCTTAGCTTTCTGTAATTCTTCTTCTCGATGTTTAACAGTTTGTTGCAGACGTTGTTTTTCTTCACGTAATTGGGATAGCTCGTTCTGAAAATAAAATGATAAAAGCATTTATTAGAAAGGTTCAAAAATGTAACTCACAATCAATGCATTTTCTATAAAAGAAAGCTTTTAAATAAGCTTGGAATTTCATTTACCTATTTTTGACCAGCTTTAACATTTAACACTAAGGAAAACACTTTTCTATTAAAAACCAACTAAAAACTACAAGCTTTTTCAACTTGCGAAAAATTTAAAGCTTTTTCAAGTTGTGAAAAAGCTTTAAAAATTTTTTGAGATTATAAATTAAATACAGAATTTAGTATATTTTGCAGAAACTAAGTATACCACTAAAAGCCATGTGATTTTAAATTTGTTGTGACTTTAAGTAACCACATCAAAGCTTTTGAGATGAAAGTCAATACAAATAAAAAACAATTTTTAAGAGACTCAATATCAAAAAGCTCTTAAAATTCATAAATATTTAAAAGTTAGAATTGGCACATTAACTTGATAAGTTAAGCTTTCCAGAATTAAAGTCCCACAAAAAGCTTTAAAGCTAAATTGACTAAAATTTACCGAAACGCTTGCTGATATTATTTAGTCATTTTGGCAAGTTTTTGAAGATCATAATAAACGGAAATCTTCGTTAAATGTTTTTTAAAAACCTTTTAAAGCTAACTAAGAAGTTATTTCGAAAGCTTTCGAGTATCACATTTAAGGTGCTAAGAAAATACAGCTTTCCATAGCACTGTTTAACAGTTATAAGGATGTTTGTTCTAGACACAAGCGTATAATTAAAAGGTTTCAAAATAATTAAAATATCTGTTTTTTTAACTTATAACTTCACATTAATTGCTTAAAAAGTGCAGACTTTAATAACAATGCATAACTGCTTAAATCCTTTTTCAACAAAAAAAAGCTTTCGACATGAAATTTTTTTAAAAAAAAAAATTGTTTAAAAGCAAACAGATTATCTAATATATTTTTGCGATTTTTGAAGCTTTTGGAGATCATATTTGATGTATACACTCAAAAAAAACTTTGTTAAATTACAAGAAAAGTGTTGTACTTTTTTTTTGCTACCTCCTATTTGACGAGAATTCCTAGTAACTTTAAAAGCTTTTAGCCAAAGATTTTGTAATTTTACACGGTTTTTACCATAAAAATTGTAAATTTACTATTTTTTGGACGCGAAAAAGTTTACAAGGAGGCTTCGTAGCTTTACTAGATTTTTTGCTACCTCCTATTTGACAAGAATTCTTAGTAATTTAACAACCTTTTACTAATAATTTTGTATTTTTACAAATTTTTTACCAATAAAATTGTAAATTTACAACTTTTTTTTGCACAATAAAACTTTCAAGGAAATCTCGTGAATTTACTAGATTTTTTGGTAAAATTATTTAGGAAATTTGTTAAATAACAGAAAAAAAATGTAGATTTCGATCTAATTTTTTTTTTGTTAAAAAACAAGGAAATCTGTCAAATATTGATGAATGGGATTACGAGACTTTTTCTAGTAATTTGACAAGGTTTTTTTTGTGTGCACTAATTTTAATAATTTATTTTTAATATATTTTACAGCAAACTAGAGGTAGGCATATTAACAGATTAGTGCATGATTCACGACTGATCACACGTGAGTGCTACTTAAACTCAATTTTAGTCACGTGGTCGTGAATGAGGGCGCTTAAGTAAGGTTTTATTAGAGTAAGTGCGCGTTAGTCGATTTTTTTGTGAAAGCTTGCGTGATTTATTTCCCTTTATATTTCCTTTCGTTCAAAAAAAGCAAACACAAATTTTAAAATTTGACTTAACCTTAAATTTTGTCCCAAAAAAAAGCAAAACAAAATTTTTGTAAAATTTGGGTAAATATAAATTTTTGTAAAAATTTTTGTAAATTTTTTGAAACTTTAATTTTGAAATTTTTTTTTGTATAAATAAGAGTTTCTTGAGTGTTGTGAGTCAACGTGAGAGAAGCTTGTCTGATTACACTTGAGCTTTATTAAATTTACTCACGTGATTATGAGTGAATGTAAGTAGAAACAATGTGATCGTGAGTAAATGTGCGTGACTGCTAAATGCCTGTCGTGAAAGTAAATCTGTGTGAGTCAAAAGTCACTCACTCATCTATAGCAGTCTGTGGAAATCGATGTAAAGTTTGGAAAAACTCTCTCAGTTAGAGAATGCCTTAATTTGTCGTGAAAGCTCTTAAGCTTAAAATTTATTATGAGTTCAAAAAAAGCTCAGAAATCTTTAGGTGATTGATCAAGCTTGAGCTTGAATAACTTTAATATATTTTATTTTTTACATATAAACTTGTTAATTAAAGCTTTCTAAAGCTTTTTAAATTCAACCTTATTTTGCATATAGGAAAGGATCAGAAAGCTTTGTTATTTATTTGCAAAATAAATATATTGATTTTTTTTTTTCTTTAATTTCTAAGAAAAGCTCATGACCTCAAAATTTGTTAAAAATAAAAAGTTCAGATTTTTTTTATTTCAAAAAATTAATTTAAAAAATGTTGGAAAAACATAATTTTTTTTTTTAAACAGAGAGCTTTTATGCTGTTATCCTAAAAAATTTTTAAAGTTGTATTTTTTTTATAATAATGTAAAAAAAGGACGACTATTTTGCATTTTCTGAAGAAAGACCTCAAATTAAAACTGAAAAACCGCGAAATTGAAAATGGAAGCGTTTCGGTTCTGAGCCCGCGATAAAGTGTCAAATTTAATACTGAAAAAAAAACAACAAAAGCTTTATTTACAAAACTGCTTGAAATGATCTAAAATTTGTAAAAAAAAAATTAAATTACTGGAAATAGAATTGTAGTTTTGGAAACTTTCAAAATTTATTCTGTAGAAACTAAAAATATTCGCATTTATAAAAAACAATTTGCATTTACAAGACAAACCAACATTTAAAATCCTACTGATGATAACAGTAACTGGAGTGTTTAAAACCGGTATGGGAGTATCAGAATTGTCTATAATTTTTAGAAATTAAATTTTTGTTCTGCATTATTTCAACTAAAACCCTTATAACAAATATAATTAGAGCCCGAGCTCTATCTGTACCTACTTACAAGAAAAAAAACAATACAGAAAAAAAGGTTGAGCTTTATTTAAATAAAGATTCTCCTATCATTTTGCAATTTTCCCAAACGTAAAAGCTTTTACAAGAATCACGGCGATCCATTTAGTGGTTTCTGTGAGTGCCTTTTTTAATTACGAATATTTTGTCCCTCGTAAAAATTATAGACGAAATCCTTTCATTGGCTTAAAAGATTTCATTTAGAAAAAAAATCAAAATTTATTTCAAACTTACCTCTAAATCTGGTATAGCTTTAACTTGTTCCTCTAAATCTTTCATTCGTTTCAAACTTAAAGCCATCTGTTGACGTATATTAAATAAAGTCTGGGCATCAGCAGCAGTTGGACCCTCATTTGCTACACCACCTGGAGAAATTGAGGAACCCTGGGTAGCTTTATCTGATGCAGGTGATTGAGCACTATCAGTTGTTGTAGTAATCGGACTAGATAAAGATAATTTAGCAGTTAAGGTATGCCTTCTGGGAGGTGGCGGTGGTGGTTGTAATGGTAGTACTTCTTCCACGGGTGATTTGGCATTGGCGGCCACCGTAGCCTTAACATATGATTCATATTGTTGTTCAGCTGGTGATAATTTTTGTTGAAATGGCAATGGTTTTGAGTAAATGCTAGAGGTTCTGGGGGACTTATTACCAGCTACACAGGAATCTGGAGGTAATAAAGAAATTGGAAAAGATTTTTTTTATTAATTTTAATTGTTTTTTTCTATAGCTTTTCAACCTTTTTTATAGATCTTTACAATTTTCTTTAACATTTGTGTTGAGTTTTACTAAAACAATTTTTATATTAAGTCTTTCCATTAACACGGTTTATCAAAAACTATTTTTGGAAAAAATGCATTATAGTTTTTGATCTTTTTAAAAAGTCTATAAGATTTTAGTACAAAATTTAACATTTTTGCATGCATAATTTTTTGTTAATATTTTTTTTTAACAAAATTATTTTAATTTTATTATAATCTTTGAACTTGGTAAACTAGACGCATTAAAATCTATGTCAATTTTTGTATGATTTAATATAATTTTATCGAATTTATTGTTGGTTTTTGCCTACCAAAAATTTTGTTATAAAATTTTTACTTCAAAAGAGCTTTTATTTGTTTATTTACTTGTTTCCAAAGTTATCACTACACTTCTCTTAGACTGATAAGCTTCTAGTATTGACGTTTTATTATTATGGTTAATGTCGCAAAAAAAAAACCTTAAAAAAGCTTTATGATTTTTGTTGTTTTATTATTTGTAGTTTT
Source organism: Pegoplata infirma (assembly GCA_963921195.1). NCBI lineage: Eukaryota > Metazoa > Arthropoda > Insecta > Diptera > Anthomyiidae > Pegoplata > Pegoplata infirma. The sequence goes on along the minus strand of CAWUER010000686.1, from coordinate 78,051 downwards.
TTTGTTTGTGTCTCACAATTGTTATTGCCGTATGTTACTGGTTTGAGGAATACACCATTTCTAATTTAAATTTTTGAATTGGTAAAATTACAGAAAAAAAATTCAAGTTTTTGTATACTAAATATGTCCTACTTCAGCGGTCCCAAGTGGTGACTATATTTGACATGCGGAGTCCAGCGTCTAAACTTATACTCCAAATTACGTAAGCTATAACCGGATTGAATTTCGCTGCAATCGGTTCAGTACATACGGAATGGCCGAATTATTAAAACTAAACAACTGTGCACCGTTGCGTATGATTGTTATTATAACGTAATTGCAAAATTAAGTATACGCTTCTTATACAGCTTTCAACTAATTATAATTTATATATAATAACACTGTACAACAATTTCGAACTTTTTTTTTAATATTCAAAACAAAAAACAAGTAAGAAAATTATAGTCGGTCAAGACCGACCATAAGATACCCTACACCAGCGGTTACCAACCTTTTTGGCTCGCGTACCCTTAATTTTAAATTATATCAGCCGCGTACCCCCTAACGAGTTTTTTGATTTCATTAAAAAACTTCACATATAAAAGTTTCGACACAATGTCGGAGTACTCTGTATTACAGAGTATTACAGAGTACCATCTCTAAAAATAGAGAAGACATCATACAAAAAATGTGTAAGTGCTAAAGAGAAAGGAACAAAATCCACTATCTGGCACAGAGTACTCCGTCCTTTTTTTGATCTGCGGGTATTATATTTTTTTGAAGGGTTAAGGGGAGATCATAACAATGGTAGCATTTTTTTTTTTGGAAAAATGTTCGCTCCTTGGGGTGGTTCAATGCATCTGAAAACACGGATTTTGAGCTGATTTTTCTGCAGAGCAAAAATGGCTGAACAAATTTGAAATCTGATTTCACGAGTCGATTCTACACCAAAAATTAAATCAACGAACTTTTTTGAACTCTCAAAAAAGTTTCAAAAACCAATCACAGGGGGCGGGTCAATAATTCCGTGACTTTTTGAATGAAACACCCTCGTATTATGCTATAAAAGGTCATTTTGAGTTTAACAAAATGGTACCAAAATCTCAACTCTATCACAACCGGTCTCAAAAATGCCAAAAAAACACGTTTTGAGAACTTTGACATAAATTTTCTCAAAAACCTGACACCATAAATTTGGGAAACATATTCGGAATCAGCATCGAAAGGTTAATCTCAAAAAATCATCCAAAAATATCGCAGAAAAAACTCTCTAAATTGCAAAAATATACGTTTTTTGTGAACTTTGACCTCAAAGGGCATTTTGAGTTTAACAAAATGGTACCAAAATCTCCACTCTATCACAACCGGTCTCAAAAATGTCAAAAAAACACGTTTTGAGAACTTTGACATAAATTTTCTCAAAAACCTGACACCATAAATTTGGGAAACATATTCGGAATCAGCATCGAAAGGTTAATCTCAAAAAATCATCCAAAAATATCGCAGAAAAAGCTCTCTAAATTGCACAAATATACGTTTTTTGTGAACTTTGACCTCAACTTTCTTAAAAACCTAACGTTATATAAAACTTTGGAAGCCAGATGCGAAACCAGGATTTTAAGGTTAATCTAAAACAAATGTCCAAATTACTAAAATTTTGCGTACCCCCGCGGACAGTTTCGTGTACCCCCTAGTGGTACGCGTACCATAGGTTCGTAACCGCTGCCCTACACCAGTGTTTTCCGGAAAATGGGTCCCAAGTCCAATTATGGACCGATTAGATCTATATTTCGTTAGATCTTTAATTAGTAGGGATGAAATTTCCATGCAAATGCATGTTTTTTGTCGATAGTCTAAAAACGATATCAACAAATTATCTCTCCGAATCAAGAAATTTGCGTTAAAATGGCATTGATCTGTTTTTGCATATTTTGGTGAAAATGCATATTTTTGCATATTTTGATTTTAAATATTTTTGCATATTTTGGCATAAATTAGCAAAAACACTAATTGAAATTTATTTTTTTCAAAAACTATTTTAAATTTTAAAAATTTATGTGGAAAATAAGAAAAACTATTTATTTTTTTGTTTTTAATTTTTTTATAGATGTTCTTAATTTCTAAAAAAAATCTTGCTTACATAAAGTTTTAAATGTTACTATGTAAACCCGGCGTTATTTTTTGCTTTTTAAGAAGTTTTTCCTATGAAAACAAGATTTTTATTTCACACATTTTATTTTTTAGTGCATATTTTAAGGTTTTTTAGTGCATATTTTGATTTTTTTAGCGCATATTTTAAGCGCATATTTTCGATTTTTTAGTGCATGAATATCTCATCCCTATTAATTAGTATAGAAAACATACACAAATAAAATTTGAGTGAAATTTGCTTATTTTTGTTGCCCATAGACTGATAATGCTGAATATAAGTCCAAAAATGGTACAATTAAATTCAGAATTAATAAGACCACCAAACCAAACGTTTTACACCTACAATCAAAATTTTGATGAAATATTTCCAATATTAGTGATTTTTGATAGATTAATGGGAATATCAGGAGGGTGGTTTGTATGGGGACTACCGGAAGAACTGATCCGATTCCTTTAAAATTTGTAACGATGATTTGTGAATGCAAAATATGTTTAGCTGCCATATACGTGTGCCGGCGTTTTGAAAGACCACATCGGAATTTTATTTTAGATGCGGTTAAATTTTTTCAGCTTTGGCCTGTTCTTGCAGCTAAAAACTGTATCATTAATTTTCTCAAAACTAGATTTGTTGGAGTTAATCACACTAGCTTGTAAACAGCTCAAATAACGAAAGCTTTTTATTTTTCTCAACATTTAAAAATATTGTTTCAGATTTTACCTAATTTGCTATTCAATCAATTAAAATTTAAAAATAATTTTATATAATAAAAAAATAAATCATCTGAATTCTTTAGAAAGTTAGGTAAAGAGCTCTGATGATGGGAAAATTGGAAAATACCTGAAACTAAAGTCAATTCATTACTGAAAATTACCAAATTTTTTGAAAGCAAAACTCTATGAATATTTATTAATAAAATATCCCAATAAAGATAGTAGAGTAAACATAAGTTAATTTATAACTGGGAAATATCAAAATGGCCTCGAACTAAGGTCGCATAAATAACTAATCTTTTTTATTTTAACTAAAAATTAAACAAACTTAATAATTTCAGATAACTAATTATTTTGAGTATGTTTATTCTAGCTCGAGGTCATTATTTCCTTTACTTATTAAAACTATGATATTCTAATAGAATAATTTTTAAGAATTTTTTTTTTTTCTGTTTTAAAATTTATTTATAGTGGTAGTTTTTGCAAGACTTGCCAGACACATATTTCGGAATTTGTCAGATTCCATTGTCAGGACTATTTAGCTAATAAAAAAACTATATTTTCCAAGTAGCATAGGGAAATTAAATGAGAAATCACTAGGGATGTGATTTCCCTGCAAATGCATATTTTTTGTCGATAGTCTGAAAGCGATATTGACCAATTATCTTTTCGAATCACGAAATTTGCGTTAAAATTGCATCGATTCGTTTTTGCATATTTTCGCATATTTTAGTGAAAATGAATGTTTATGCATATTTTGGGATTAAGTGCATATTTTGTGCAAATTTCCAACTTTTAAGTGCATATTTTTGCATATTTTGGCATAAATTTACAAAAACACAAATTGAAATTTATTTGTTTCAAAAAATTTTAAAAATTTATTTAAAAAATAAGAAAATTTTTTTTTATTATTTTATTTTTTTTTTTATAGATTGTTTTAGTTTTTAAAAAAATCTTTCTTACATAAAGTTTTAAATGTTTTTATTTAAAATCGGCGTTATTTTTCCATTTTTAGGAATTTTCGATTGAAAACAAGATTTTTATTGCACAAATTTTATTTTTTAGCGCATATTTTTAGGTTTTTAGTGCATATTTTGAATTTTTTAGCGCATATTTTCGATTTTTTAGTGCATGAAAATCTTATCCCTACAAACCACTAATGTTTCAACAAAATATTAATATAAATTCAACTCCTTCGTCATTGTGAAGTAAAAGAAAAAAATTGTACATTCTCTTAATTTGACCACGGCAGTCAAACAACCAACAAAAAACTATTAAAACAGATTTATATATTATTGCCCATTGGATATTGCTATATGCTAGTTTTTTTTTTTTTGGAAAGCTCATATTTTTGGGCTATTGCGAGTGTAACCATTTTGTTCATATTGTAATTAATTCTTATTAAAAATGAAAAATTGTTTAATTTGACCTTTAAAATATTGTATTTTGAGTAGGTTTATTCTAGCTCGAGGTCATTTTTCCTTTACTACACTCAAAATATTTTGTAGGCAAAAACAAATGAAAAACACACTTAAAACCAGTGAATAAACAATTGAAAACCATCCCAGTAATTATTCATTTGTATTAACAAACATCAACATTTATTTTTTACTGTTGACAAAATTTTCTAAAATACATAACATTAACATTAAAAAATAACGTTTTTTTCACTCTTTTTTACCAACAAATTCGAAAAAAATAACCAACGAAAACATTAAAACTTAATGATAGTATTGTTATTTTTACCAACAAATTTCAAAAAAATAACCTACGAAAACAATACAAATTAATGATTTCGTAGGTAAGTTTTTACAATTTTTTATAGAAATATTTTTTTAAAAATTTTTAATAAAATTTTTGGGGAATCGATCCCGCAATCAACTACATTCTGGCCAGACACTCTACCCATCGTGCCAAAGTCACTTGATACAAACATGTTTTTATATTTCTATAAATAATTTTTTTTTTTCTACAAAAAAGTAACTGACTTGTGTAGGTAAAAACTAATGATATTTCATTAAAAAATACCAACAATTTAAAAAAAAATTACTTACACAAATCATTAAAAATCAAAAGAATAATCAGTAGTTTTTACTTACAGAACAAAAATAAATGACTTTAAAAATTAAATATTAATGAAAGTCTTTATTTTTTAGTGTGTTATTTTTGAAACAAAGGACTGAAGTAGTCATTAATAAAAACTGAACATCAAACAAATGTTTTTTCTTTTAAAAACGACTAAACGGAAAACTTTTTAAATAAACTACAAACAGTTAATGACATAATTTTTTGAGTGTATTTAAAGCTATGATATTCTTATAGAATAATTTTCAAGAAAATTATTTTTTATTTTAAATTTCTTTATGTTGATAATTTTTGTAAGACTTTGCCTACACGCGTTTCGGAATTTGTCAGATTCTTGAAAATGATTCTGTGAGAATATAATAGTTTTAGTAAAAGAAAAATGACCTCGAGCTAGAATAAACCTTTGAAAGGTCGAATCAAAAAAATTGTATTTTTTAATAAAAATAAATCAGAATTATTTTAAAAACATTTGGACCTTTGTTCTGTCTCTCACAACTTTTCAATTTACGTGAAATTTTTGGAATCACGTGAAATCGAGTTTGGCGTTTTACTGTTCACGTTTTCATTCGAAGTTAAAATCAAATAAGTAAAATTTAAAATAAGCATTTAAGTTAAAAAAATGCAGAAGAAAAATTGAATTCCTCAAAATTATAAACATTTTTGGTATTTCCATACCGGTTTCAAACACTTCAGTTAGTATTATAATCAGTAGGTTTTTAAATGTCGCTTTGTCTTGTTAATGGAAATTGTTTTCTTATATATGTGAATATTTATATATATTGTTTCTCAAAAAATAAATTTTTAAGTTTCCAACACTACAATTCTATTTCTAGAAAATTATAAAACTTGTAAGGAAAAAAGTGCATTCATTTTATTTTCACAAAACTTTATTTATGTGAAACAAAACGAAAAAAAAAATTCGAAAGTGAAATCTCGAGCATCAAAAAAGTTCGAGAATTTTAATATTCACATTTTTTATGTGAATTACTTTTTGTTGGAATGTGAATTTTATTTTTTTGTAAACGGTGTTCAATCCCTGCACTGCAATATTACTTGATTTCAGTTAAATAAAAAATTTATTATTATCACTTCTTCTGTATTGAATACAGAGAGTTCATTGAAGTGGTAATTAATTTAAATCAAAGTGCCAATATGTATATGAAATCAAGAGATAACGTTCAAATAAATATGACTCAAATTTAATTTAATTATTTATTTTTTTATGATGCGATATTCCGCACAGATTAATGAGTCGCTAAAATGTTAATGAACACTGAGAGAAAAACTGAAATTAATTTAAACATAATTTTAAATAAAAAATATTAAGTGTACCCAAGTAAAAATGTGAAGGATCAGTACTGATCCAAAAAATGGATCGCTACGATTAGATCAGTTTTAATCACCCATTTTTCGGATGACCTTGTATCCGACCGATTAAAACTGATCTAATCGTACCGATCCATTTTTCGGATCTGTACTGATCTTTCAAATCTCGGATAAGATGTGACATATGAAAATATATCTAAACATTTTTACTCGGTTATGTATTTTTATATATTTATATTTATAACACAACTAGGTTTTACACATCTACGATTCACCCTGTGTTAGTGGATGTTTTTTAAAACATTTTTAAAAGCATACTTTAAGGGGTGCTTGAGTGTTTTAAACAGTTTTGGCATAAGTTGGTCCAATTTTTAATCATACTTTTATTGAGTGGTCGTTTGGAATTTTCCACCATCGATTTGGATGATCTTATATATTTAATACTGTAAATTTTCTTTCAAAAATAAACATCAAACATTTAAAAAAAAATGTTAAATCATAAATTTAATGCTTGTTAAGCTTACTTTTTGCTCTAACAAATATTTAATAATATTTTATAAATGACAAGACAAAAAACAAACAAATTAAAAAAAAAAAAATCAAATTAATCATTACTAACGAATGAATCGTTGCTACCTCAACATTGAATTTTAGCCAAATGTTTTTTATGCCCTCTACTCCTCTACTACATTCCGTTGGTAACACTCTCAAATTGATAATAAATTTTAAGTCGATTTTGCGTTGTCCGTTATGCTACAATGGCCCTCAGTGTGTGTGCTGTCGTTAGGTGATAGTCATTACTTCAAGCCTTACCCAGTTTTGGACGTCCAACTGAAAAATATGATATCCCAAAGGGTTTAATAAAGTCCTTCATGTAAGACCGCCAAAAAAAAAACACAATATGATTTAAACACTCTAAATAAATTCTCTGCCCAATCAGCAGAAAAATCTGCTGAAAATACATCCATTTTTAACCATATGAGAAATCTGCTCACTTTAGTAGACACGGTTTGCTAAAAATCTGTCATGATAATCTAGGTGAAATCAGCAGAGAAATCTGTCAAAACAGCAGATTTTTATTTTAAAAATAAAAAAAAAAAAAAAAATTCTGTAAAATTAACTTAAGAAAGTTTTCTTAAAAAGAGGATGACAGCAAACTATATCTGTAAAGTTACAAAATATTCTGTTAAAAATATGTTTAGAAATATTGTTTTGATTGCATAAACACTTAGAAAATTTTCTTGAAAAAAGAATGACAGCAAACTATTTCTGTATATTTATAAAATAATCTGCTAAAAATATGTTTAAAAATATTTTGAAATTCTGCAAACCCAATCAGTAAAAACGCAGTAAAATTTCTGTTATTTTGCAAAATTTAATTCCACTCAAATTTAATTTTTACCCAAAATTTTATGTACATTGTGGAAGGGTATTGAAAAGTCTGCCAAGCTAAATTCAACTTTTTTAAATGTTTTTTTGTTTAAATATAATTAAGTGTTTTAAAAAAAATACTTAATGATTTTTTAAAAAATATTTACTTTGGATGTCTAGGTTGACAATGGCGATGAAAATAAATAAATAAAACCAACATAAACATAAATTTTAAACAAATGTATATGTAAAATTTATGCTAAAATTATGAGAAAAAATTACCAGTTGGAAATTTTTAGCAAGTAACAGAATTCTGGTATTGCAGAATATCGAAAAAAGAAAATATATAGACTTCATGAACACGCAGAAAAGAAACATGTATGCGGCAACCATAATGAATGGGCAACATAGTATGATTGATAACTTTATCATAACATGATTTTAGCGATTATTTTATGATTTTCGCTGATCATATGTATGATAAAATGTGTCTTAAGTATTATATTGTTGATGATCATAAGTAGTATGATTGTCACAATCATAAATATGATCAAATGGATCAACCGTATTTATGTTGCCTCTCCATTATGGGTGATTTGGTGTGATGAAATCATGTTCCAAACATGTTTTTCTCCGTAAGAATTTGGTCGACCCAAAATATTATGAATCAGGGATGGAAAAGTCAGTACTTTAGTACTTTTTTCAGTACTTTTTCGCTTTCCAAAATACCATAGTACCCCCGCGACCAATATAGTACCTTTTCTAAACCAAACGTTTTTATATACATATTTAACCAAATCTAAAAGAATTTCATAAAATCTGCCCATGATCATAGCAAAAATTATTCAAAGCCAATAATTTAGCTTCTTGCTGACAGATATTTCAGAATTAATTCTGAAATTTTTCTAATAAAATAACTTTCTCTAAATCTATTGAACAAATTTGTGGTTCTGATCCTGTGGATTAAAAAAGACACACGAATCTGTATTTAAACCGTGTTCGCTACTAACCTGCGAGAAATCGATTGATGCCACAGGACCGATTGATCTAAAATATATGTCCCATGACCCGAAATTTCCATAGATTTTTAGTTCTATGACCGACTAGACCTGTGGCATGTCTAACCTGACCAACTGCTTTTGACTGAAAAGCGTGATCATAATGTTGAAAAAGCGGGATTTTGATCTAAAAAGCGGAATTTTTTTTTAAATAGTTAAACTCGACTTGACCGAATCCACGAATACCCTCCGAAATGCAAAAAAAATGTCGAAATACTTTTAAGGGATTGTAATTTTTTTATGTAAAAAAATGCATAAGAAGTTTGACTAGAAAATTTGATCAGATGCATTTGATCAGATGCAATTACGGAGACAAATTGAGGCAAATCTCGTATTTAACAGATTTTCAGATACAATTGATATAATTAGATTTTACAGATCAGATAAAATCTAATCAATTTTTTTCACGGGGCTTTAAAATTTACAACTTTATTTTTAGAAAATGGTATCAGAATTTTTGTTTTTAGGAAATTTTTTTTAGAAACCGAAAGTTTTTTAGAATCTAAGACTTTTCTTTTATGAAAAATGTTTCAGCATCTGAGGATTTTTGTATACAAAAAAGCTCTTAGAATCTGAGAATTTCCTTAAAATATGAGAATTATTTCAGAATTTTTCCAGAAGTAAAGTGCATCAGAAATTTTTATATATGTAGAAGGAATGTCTCCGGATTTTAGAATATTTCTAAGAATGAGACATTTTCTATAATAAAATGTTGAATCTGAGAATTTTTCTACGATCAGAGAATTAAAGAACTTTTTTATATGAAAAGGGTTTTAAAATCTGATCATTTCTCAGAAAAAGATTATTTTTCTATATAAATAATATTTTAGAATCTAAGAGTTTTTCTGTAATTAAAATTCCTAAAAATTCGAGAAATTTTGTGAAGGAAACATGTATTAAAATTTAATACTTTTTTTATTGAGTTTTTTCGGAATATTGGAAGTGTCACAACTAAAAAAATTTATATAAAAATTAAATTTGACTAAAAAGGATCTTATCTTTGATGTAAATCGGTCCGGTAGGGTTCTCTTGTCAACATTTTTTTTTTCAGTAAAAAATTTTTCTTAACATTTACTTTACACGGTAAGAATGCTATTCCAAAACCCAAAAAGCGGGATAAAGCGGGATGAAGCAGGACTTTGGTTAAAAAAGCGGGATGAAAAATCAAGGCGGGATCAGACTTCAAAAAGCGGGATAATCCCGCCAAAAGCGGAATGGTTGGTCAGGTTAGGCATCTCAGAAGTTGTTTATTAACCCCGTCCTAGGATCTCGCCACTTAAAAGGGTTCCTTTCATACAAAAGTACCAATCTATGACCTGGCCTCGACTGGCCCCGTTACTCGCAGGGTAGCAGTAAACTTAGGAGCAATTTGTACGTGCAGAGTTTGAACGTCTCAAATTTCAAAAAAAGCCAAACGGAAATTTTGAGAATACTTAAGTTTTATGGGATTTTCTCATGAAAAATAAATGGTGTGGATTTAAAAAACTTTTATAACGAAAAAACTTTTTTTAGTACCGTCGAGTTCAAAAAAGTACTATTTAGGTTGAGTCCCAGTACCATTTCGAAATTCCGATTTTCCATCCCTGTTATGAATACAAATAAATCCGAGTGCAAAAAAACATTTTACGTTACACATTTTTATTGTATTTTATTTCTTTGTGTTAAAAAAATTGTATTCAAATTTTGACAAGAAAAATAAATTTTCTTTTAAGGTAAAAATTAATTTTAAAATGTTAATTTTTTTTAAATGTAAAAATAAAATTTTTAGTGAAAATTTGTTTTTGTTTTTGTAAAATTATTTTTTTCTTATCTAGAAAATTTTCTTTGAGTGCAAAATTTTTTAATGTGTAACATTTTTTTGAGTGTAAATTTGTTTGGGAATGTAAAAATTTATTTTAGAGTACAATATTTTTTTTGACTTTTACAGGATCTATTCATGATTCTCTTTGGATTTTAAGAAAATTTTAAAACTGTCATAAATATACATCTGTCATTAATATTATGAAAACTGTCATAAATATAATGAAAATCTTCGTCATCCAATGTAACAGTTTCATAAATACAATGAAACTGTTTCATAATTGTTCATATGGTCAATATTTATGAAATTTTTCATTATATATTGATAAATATTATGAATAAAATTTCATAAAATTTAATGAAAATCTTCATAAATATTATTAAACGTTTCATAAATACGATAAAAAATTTCATAGATTTAATTTGTTTTTTCTAATTATTTCATCATATTAGGAAACAATTTCATAGTATTTATGAACCACTTCATTGGTACTATGAAATAGTTCCATATTTATAATGAAATACTTTAAAAAAATTAACATTATTTTTATGCAATGCTTTAAAGAATTTATGAAATATTTCATAATATTTATGAAACAGTTATATTGGATGATTTTTAATGACAAGTTTCATTACATTTATGAAAAAGTTTCATAGCATTTATGAAATGTTTCATTAGTTAATCAAAATATTATAATTTTTAGAAATAAAATTTATGATATTTACAGTGGAAAAACTAAAATAAGGAATTAAAATTTTAAAAATCGTCTTCAGGAGCTATAATTGTTTTGCCCCAATTTCTTAATCATTTTATAAAAAATCATAGACACGTTTATGAATTTTTTTATGCAATCATGAAATTTTATGAATTGCTTTTCATAGACCTTTTTCACAAAATTTCATTATATTTATGAAATTTTCATAAATACAGTAAAATTTTTTGACAAAAAAATTGATGAAACTATGTCATAAATATTACGAAGCAATTTCTCTGAGTGTATGTCCGTCTGTCTGTCTCTTTGTCTGTAGATAACAAGCTAGATTCCAAAAGGCTGCTTTTGAAGCTTGGTACATATATTTTAAATTTTCTTGGTCAGGTTGGTATTGAATTTCATAGAAATCGGAAGTTGTAAGCAAACCAGTGAATTTCGGAAACACGCTTTGAAAGCTTTTTTAAGCTACAAAAATATTTTACACAGTGTTTTTGACGCTAAAAAAATACCAATCGGCCGAGTTAAAGCATTTTGTGTTTTAGGGTTATATAGAATGTGCCAAAAAATACTATTCGGCCGAAATTAAGCATTTTGTATTTTTAGGTTATGTAGAATGTACCAAAATTTCATAACATGACAATGCTAGATTGTTAAATGTTGTGAATTGACAAAAACCCTTGTGTTTTTTTACGCTTACTAGTCTTTGGAAGATGATCTAAAGGGCAGATCGTCTTCAAATCAATTGAGGATCATCGGGCAGATTTCAACATTGGACAGATCTTGGTATGGAGGGACTTACAATTAGTATTTTACAAAACTTATGGGAAAAATTGGGATTTTTTGTTCGAGTTGCAACAAAAATTTTAAACATTTTTTGAATGATATTTCGTGGTGTCAAAAATGGAAGGTATAATAATAATGAGTTGTTATGATTGTAGGCAGTGTTGCCAAATATCAGGATTTAAGCCCAAAATATAAATTTTAACACTTCACAGACATTCATGTGGAGTTATTTGGGAATTTCTCGAAATTTTAAGAGAAAATATGGGTTTCTTCGTTCTTAATGGAATTTAAAAACATTGTGGAAAAAATTAATGGTAAAAATTTAAATTATATTTGATTTGACAGATAAACCGGTTGCCAGTTTGCAAATTTCGAAAATTTCATCGTGCCATGTTTGTTCCCTTCATACTTTTGGTTTGTTTTTCACTATAAATGTTTTTGTTAAATTTCCAATTGGGTTTTTTATTTTTTTTTTACAGGTCAATAAACATTTGAGTTATATGAACATTGAAACTTAAAATAATTACTTAAAAATTTATAGAAAACAAAATCTTAAACGTAATAGCAAACAACCTACATTCTTTCCACCAATTTCTATGCAACAATGCTCTAGCTTTTCTAGCTGCTATAGAGCCAGAAGATTCAGATTTAGTCACTCCGGCTGGTGGTGGTGAAGTTTTTTTCTGACGTTTTTTAACATTATTATTATTGGCGGATGAAGCAAACATATTTTTTATTTAAATTTTTTTTTTTAATTTTTAGAGCATACAGCAGCTAGCAGCAGCAAGAAATTAGTAATATGCAAATAATACTATTTATTTTTTGTTTTGTTAAAAGCTTAGCATTTTGTTGTTGAGTTTTTATTTTTAAAAATTTTATTTTCAGTTTTTAAAACCTTGCAAAATTATCTATTGTTATCATTTATTTGTTTTTGTTTTATTATTAGTTTTTTTTTTTAATTAATTTATATTAATTTAATTTTCTTAAACAAACACATTCAGCATTTTTATAAACAGCCATTTAAACAGTTGTTAATTTAATTTTATTTTAAGGTCACATATATTTTTTTTTAGTTTTGATTTCATATTTTCAGCTGCTGTAACAAATATTAGAAATTGATTGTAAATTTTAGAAAAAAAAACTCACTATAGATTAATTCATGTTTTATTTTTTTTAAAAGAGATAATAACATTTTTTTCTTTCGATTTATAAATATATTTATAATAATATTTTTAAATTGATTTCAAAACAATATTAATTAATTTAAATTGTGTATTATTATATTCGTTTAATAATTTTATTTATTTTGTTTTAAAACAAATGCAATTAATTTTTTATTGATTTCGATTTTTTTATTATTATTATTTTTTTTAAATAAATTTAGTTGTGTTTTGATTTTGGCTGTCGAATTTATAGAAGATTCATTGCTTTTCAATTCGTAGAGTTCTTTTTATTATTTTAATATATAGTTTTTTTGGTTTATTTAATTATGTTGTCGATTTTATTTATTTATATTTTAAAATTTGTGTTTCATTTCATTTCTTTTCGATTTTATTTTCTTGAAAATTTAAAAACCGTTATTTTATTCTGCCGAACCAGTTCTCGGTTAGGTTTAAATAACTATATGATTTGAAGATATAATTATAAATAATAAAAACCACTTAAAAGCTTTTAATTCGACTTGACCGAATACAAAAACATCTGTTTCAGTGCCTAAAACACCTTTATTTAGAGATTTTTTTTAAATTTTAATTAAATTTCATTAAAAGCGTATTTAGAGACTTTTTCGACCCGTGAACTCGTTGAAATTTACATTTTTATTCCACGGCTTTGCTTATAACTTGAACCGATTTCGCTTAAATTCAATGTCAACACTCAAAATAATACATTAGTAGATTTACTAATTTTTTTTTGCTAACGCTGGTTAGCTAACTTTAGCAAATTTTTAGTTGAGATAATCATGTTAGCAAAAATATCTTATAAACTTCATTTAGCGCATTAGCAATTTTAAACAAAATTTGAACTAATTTTTTTTTGATAAAGTTAAATTTGAGTTGACCAAATTTTTACAAGCTTTTTTGCTAATATTAGCAAAAATAAGTGGTAATTTTTTTTTTTTTATTTTTAGAAAACTTAAAATGGCGATATCTCGGAAACTAAGCCAGATAGAGCAAAATGGAGGCCATTTTTGGTTCTCGGGCTCTCCATAGTATATCCTCTTCACATGTGTGGACCCTAATAGATCCTAACTTTGGATCCAAAAAAGTTAGCATTCCCGAATTTTTTAAAATGCTCATATCTCGGTTAATATTGCCGACTCAACAAAAAGTTCAAAAGCATTTTTGTAGCTCTCAACACGTAAAACAAGACCGCAAAATAATCAAAAGCTCTCCGAGTAATATTTTTGAAGTTATCCAGTTTTGTAATTCTCAAAACCCCGGTGGTCCCCTAAAATCACGTACATATCTAAAAAACTAAGCAAGGTAGAGCGAAACGGACACAAATTTTGGATCAAAAACTATGACGATTTTTAAGGAACCCAATTAGGTCTAGGCCCATCGGGGTCAGGACCTATCGGGCCCGAACCCAATGGGGTCCTCAAATGTGTCTGAACTAAGTTGAAATAAAAAAATTTCAGTTAACTAATTTTTGGCAAAACATTTTTGCTAACTTTACCAAAAAAATTGTGGTTTCAAAATCAGAAAATTTTCTTGTAGATTTACAAGCTTTTTTTGCTAACATTACAGTTTTTTTTTTGAGTGAACCTGACCAGGAGAATGACAAATATATAGGCTAAGCTTCAGAGTTGTATTTCAAAAGTAAGAGAATTTTTTTACAAACAGACGGACGGAAGAAGATCGTTAGCTAGATCGTCTAAAAATCAATCGATGACAAGGTAGAAAACTACAATTGCAACAACGTTGTTAAAGAATTGTGGTCGGTTGTACGATCGTTCCGCATAACATCTTCAAAGTGCTTCTGACAGCACTTTGAAGATGTTATATCAGAGCGGTTTGAAGGCCATGTAAAAAGTGATTTGAGAAAGTTTTATATACAATTATTATTACGCTTTATAAGAATTTTAATTACTTTTATATACACTCAAAATAAATTCTGTGTCCAATCAGCAGAAAAATCTTGTGAAAATACACCCATTTTGAGAAATCTGCTGATTTTAGCGAAATCAGCAGAGAAGTCTGTCGAGACAGCAGAAAAATCTGCTGATCACATCAGAAAAACCTGAACAATCAGCTGATTTCAAAAGAAAAAATGAATGAGCCAACACACGATGCGTATGTTGAAGGGCTGTCTCGGAACACTCTTGACCTCTTCCTGACTTCCCACCCTGAAAAGTACGAAGTGAAAATACTTGCACCTCTCAGAAATTCGGACAACAGTACTATTTCTGCTTCTTTTTTTCATATTCTTCTCTTTGTAGCGATTCCAATTTAGCGCCAAAACACTCTATTTTTCTCCATGAAAAAGCTCGTTGGGTTAATTTTAACATTTTCTTTCGGCATTTTAACTGGAAATTTTGTTTTCTCGACGACAACGTCGATGCCGCAGAAATGGTAGTCAATATTTTTATGCTGGGTATGAAACTTTTTGCTCCAACGAAGCATATTTCGGCTAAAGCAAAACACAAGTGTTGGTTGGTGCAAAAATGCAGTCAGATCCGGAGAGGAAGCGTTCAGTAATTTTCGTTCGAATTAGAACGTCGTTACTGATCTGCATCGCAAAAAGGCGAGAACCGAGCGTGCCAAAGTACTTAAACGTGAAAAGATTCTTTCTGTTCCTAGGGGCAGTAAGACATTTTGGTCGTTCATTAAAAGAGTAAAGGAAGAACTAGCAGTTATTCTAATCCAACTCTTTTAAAGGACGATTACCCATTCACTGACCCGGTTGATAAGGACAACCTCTTCGCTGAACTTTTTGCAAGAAATTCGTTCTTGCCGGAAAGCGATAAACCACTGCCCTTTCTCAAAAGGGTATTCTATACTATGCCTTTGATTTTCTTTCGGGCCCGGGCAGTCAAAAGGATTCTTGCGAATCTCAACGAAAACAAGTCACCGGGGCCGAATAGCATATCAACACTCGTGCTGAAACAGTGCTCTTCTACGTTGGCAGGTCTATTGACAAACATTTTCAGCTCTTCGTACCGTGCGGAAATCTTCCCCTCATTCTAGAAGGTGGCCAATTTCCAGCCAATCCCTAAAAAGCGTGCGGCTTACAACACTGAAAATTACCGCCCAATCGCAATTTGCTCTGCGCTCTCCAAAATGCCATGAATGACACACTCAATCAAGACCTTTCTACAATCTACATGTGGGATCGCACGAATACGGTCGATTTTAATGCAATGTTTAATGTTAACCCACAGACGGACTGTGGAGTTAGAATTTCCATCTGTATCTACGGATGGTATAAGATACTCTTGAAATTTGAAAGTGTCAAGGGAAAGAAAATTGGAAAAAAAAATTTAAAAATTTCTTGAACGTAAGAAAAAATCGTAACTTTTAGCAAATTTCAAATCTCGAAAACCATTTGACCGACTTTATTTTTTGATATTCGGGTTTAGCGCATCAAAATTAAAACAATGTGAGAGTGTTAAATTCGGCTGTGCCGAATCTTTGATAACCTCCAACATATTAAAGTAGGCGTACGGACATAGCGCCCAAGGTCTTATCGCCCAAAACCGTAAATGACATATCGCCCACGCTGCGACATATAGCCCAAAATGATAGGTCTAAAAATGTTATTTCTCCCAAAACAAAATTGTCAAAAAATCCAAAATATTTTTTTTGGGCGAAATGTCGAAATTACGACTTCTATGATTTGTTTTATTGTAATAAAGGTTTTCTGCGTAGCCGGCCTTCGGCCGGGCTTAGGGATTACATACTCCATGCATTAAACCCACCCTCTCTGCAAACCAAAGCTATTTTGGTTATCAGGCCTTTTTGAGGCATAACAAATTTGGTAGCGTAAAGGACTGCTACCCTAGAAAACTTTACTTTGCGGAGAGGGTGGGTTTAATGCATGGATTTTGTAATCCCTAAGCCCGGCCGAAGGCCGGCTACGCATAAAAACTTTAAAATATTGTGTTAAAAAAAACAATTTTGGTGAGTTTTATGATTATTTTTTTGGGTGCTATGACATTTTATAAATATAAAATTTTGACATTTGGGTAATATGACATTTTTGATAATTTATATAAATTTAAAGAAAATTGTTAAAATACCCAAAAATAATGGCCATATCGTCCAAAAAATTTTGCAACAACAACTAACACACATTTTTTTTGGGTGGAATGACTTTTTTAAATTGGGCGATATGCACTTGGGCGCTATGTCCGTACGCCATTAAAGTACATACAAAAAAATTTCAGAGGCGTTTTTGGGGAGGGGCTTTGTGGGGGTGCTGGGGGATACCTTCCCCAACGCGATAAATTTTTATTAAATTATTTATTATGCTTTTTGAACTTAAGTTATACCATTTTCTCATAATTTTTATATTTTTTTTTTAACCACGCCCATAATAGGGGGCGGGGCAAAAAAACAATATTTTGTAGCCCCCGGGGTCTAACTGCACACAAAAAATTATTGGCTAAAAATGTTCAATTAAATCTATTGATCAACAAAATTTAAATGAGTCAATCAATGTGTTGATTAAAATTTTTGTTATTTTTTTAACTGTCGAATTACAAATTTTCAACATACCAGATTTTGTTTCGGCTTTAATTTATTTGAATAGATTAATTCAAAAATATACAAAACAATCGAGTTATATTTTTTTTTATTGTTGGCAACATATTGGAAAGCAAAAAAGATGAATTTTTTGATAATTTTCTCATAAGCTTACAATTCATTTGTTAAATCAATCATTATTTTGTTTGACTATAAATAAAAAATTGATCAAATATTTGATCAAAATCGAAAAAATGTTTGATTGAAAAAATGTTCAATCAATCACCTACAATTTGATGATTGGTATAACAATTTTTTTAATTGGAGGAATTTCAATCAAAAAATTAATTGAATCCGCGTTTTTGTTGATTGAAATTCGTTTCAAATTTTTTCTGTGTGTATGACTTTAAACTCCTTCTGACATAAAAAGGTTTCATTTGTTTAACAAAAATGCAAAAAAGCTGTAAAAAATGGCGTTTTTTAGATTTTACCCATTTCCAAACTTAACCGGCCTATGACTATGAGACACATTCGTGCCAATTTTCAGGAGTCTAGCTCTTTTATTTTGGACTGAATCGTGCTTTATACAGACGGACGGACGGACGGACGGACATTCATAGAATGACTTATAATCGATCATAGATCAATAATATATATACTTTATGGGGTCCCCGACCTATATTTCTATGCGTTAGAAACGGAATGACAAAGTGAGTATACCCCCATACTGTGGTTGTAGGGTATAAAAATATAAAGTGTCGCAAGATTTATTTTTTTTTTTTTTTAATTTTCAAAAACTAACAACAAGTGTTACCCTTCACTTAGGTGATAAAAAATGTTTGGCGATTTTTTTTTTGTTAAATAAATGTTGATGCTTCAAAAATGTTTAAACAACATACTGTATAAAATTTCGCTGTCAATTTGTAACTAACCCCCCGATAATTGTTCTGAGAATCAAAATCGATTTCGGAAAGAAATCAAAAGTTTTTTGAAGATAGTTTCGACGAGTTTTGTATGAAGAAATAAATCTCCGAGTTTTTAATAATATTTTGTTGAATAAAAATGTTGCACTTCTCTACAATATGCTCACATTTATTTTGATCGGAACAGTTGATGAGATGATTCGATCGCTTGAAAATCTGTTTAAATAATATTCTGTATAAAATATGCTCACAATTTATGACGAAACCCTTATAAATGATCTGAGAATCGAAAACGATTTACGCAAGAAATTAAAAGTTTTTGAAGATGAAGGGCTTTGTAAGGAAAAATAAATTTCAGAGTAAAAAATAACCGAAATTTTTTATAATTTTTGTTGAGCAAAGTTCTTGCACTCTCTATTGATTCTTCTCTACAATATGCTGAAATTTTATTTTGATCTGAGCTGTTGATAAAATGATTCGATTGGCTAAAAATCTGAATTATGCTTCGAATTACTATAATAACTTTCTTTTTGGTTTATTTTTAATTTGTTTTTCTTTTTTGTAGAATACTTTCTTATATTTCACTTCAACTTGGTTTAATTTATTAATTTATTTATTAATTGAATTTTTCACATATAATTACAAATCAAACACTTAATTAACCCAACCGAGACGGGTGACAATGACCATTGTTTCGTTGAAGCGAAAATAGACCAAGGGCTCTGATGGGAATCGAACCCACGACCCACAGACTATTATTAATAATATTTTTTTTATATAACATAATACAGCTCTAAATTTCAAACGAAAAGTCGTAACCAAACCATCACTATTTAATTCAAACATACCTTCATACATACAGCTTGTATTACAGGCTAGTATATACATACAGACAGTAGATTTCTTACGCGAGTAAGATGTTCACTGCTTTTGTTGTATTCCTTCTTATTCATAATATGAACAGAAGTGAGGCGTGCCATCCTTTTGTTTAAATTCTGTTTTAATTTTTAAATTAATAAAAATTATTTATTATTCGACCTTTAAAATTCCATTTTTGAGAAAGATTATTCTAGCCTGTAATACAAGCTGTATATATGAAGGTATGTTTGAATTAAATAGTGATGGTTTGGTTACGACTTTTCGTTTGAAATTTAGAGCTGTATTATGTTGTGTATTTAGTACATTTCTCGTTATGACTATTTACATACGAATTTTTTTTATATAAATTTAATAATTTAGATATTTTTTGTACAACCTTTTCCTAATACATATTATTGTTTAATTTTGAATTATTTTTTTAAATTTCACAAAAAATTAACAAAATTATTATTATTTAACATCATTTTACAGAATGTAGGAATTTTTTTATTTCATAAGTATTTTGGCAATTAAAATATTATTGTTTTTAATTAAAATTATTTTTATCTTGGGCTTTTTTGCAACCGATTGATTTCTGAGATATTTTTTTTATTTTGATTTTTTTTTCTATGTATTTTTAGTATTCGTAGGGCTTCAGGAAATGATTGTTATTTTCATACATAACTTTAAGTTTTTGATATTGTAAAATATTTTATGATTTTAGCGATATGATCTTGTCAAATAATTTTTTATTTTTATTTGTTTTTTTATTTTGTAATTTTAAAATTTTGCAATTATTGTTTTATAAAACTTCGATTTCACACTTATATATTACTTTTTTTATTATATATTTTAATTTGTTTTTTATTTAATTTTTAACTTAAACAACTAATTGTAGCAAATATTGAATTATTATTGAAACAAAAAAATAAAATTGGTTGTTAATTATTATTTTTTTTAAATTGCCATTATTTTAACGTGTTCGTTTCGAAAGTTTTCTACAAACTAAACCATGCCTAGCGCAAAAAAAAAACAGCTGAAGAAAAAAAATTAAAAAAACTCATGTTGATGAGAAAAAACATATAAAAGAAAATTACCAAATATATTAATTTTTTTTTATATTTTTTTCTTCTTCTTAAATCTATATTTTAGCAACATTATAAAAACAAACAAAAAAATAAAAAAAAACTCTCTTAAATAAAATACAGAAATTAGCAACAATATAAAATTAAACAAACATAAATTTTTTGCTCAAAAAAAACTAGACAATAATACTCTTTTAACATTTACAAAATATTATTAACAAAACAGACTACAAATATCCCATAGAGTACAAACTAAAACAAATAAAAAGTTTTTAAAAAATATATTTTAACTGAAGAAAAAAAAAACAATACATTTTATTGATAAGATGAACATAAAGAACTATAAAGTTTTACAAAAATTTGCACTAAGATTTTTTATGAGTGTAAAATTATAACGGGTTGGTGAAAAATAACCTTTACTGGTATATCCGTAAAGTATGCTTTAAAAAAATTAGAAAAATTAAATACACCTAAACTCACCTCGTGTTTATATAAGGTGAAATATAACACAGAGATACAAAATCAAACTTTCCAAATCGGATGAAAATTTACATTTTTAATAAAAACCCACTAAAACGGGCCTGCCCTCGTAGCAAAAATGAGTGTGCTTTAAAAAAAACTTCAAAATCCCAAAAACTATCACCTTTAGGCTGGATTACTCAATGCTCCGTTATAAGTAAAATAACTCTCCGTCAAATTTAACTTTTTCATACAAATTTTGAAATAAGGCTCCGTTAAATCAGCAGTTAGCAGCTAACTTTTCATTGAGTAATCCGCCCTTAATGGGTTAATAATATAAGTTTTCTCAAGTTTTCTGTTTTAACTTCTTCATTTTTTGCACCCATAAAACTACCTCTCTTTACTGTCTAGAGCTTTGCTAAGTAAATAAATAAAACAAAAAAATAATAAACTAATTTACTTTTCATAGATAAGAAATTTGAATACTAAAATTTTTGTGCTCTTCTCTTTAATATATTTGTGTGTTATTTTTCTGTTTTTAATCAAGTTTTATTAATTAGAGTATTAACCATAATGAATGATAGCATCCATGAAGTAGTTGCTCTTCGGCAATTATACCAAAAACAATTGTGTATTTTATAGTAACGTTTTAGTTAATATTTTACTTTTCCCTTTCAACTGTAACGATCTCATTTTGCACAAAAAAAAAAATAAAAACAGAAAAGAAAATAAACAAAGAGTAGATTTTGCTTATCTTTTTTCATATTTATTTTATTTAAAAAATAAAAACAATTTGTTTCTCTTTATTAACATAGCTGTTTTTGTAAAACCAAAATTTACAAAGTATTTTAGGTAATTTTTAATAAGTATAAAAAAGTACTCAAACTAGTGAGAATGTTAAGTTTGACAGAGACGAATGTTTAACATGGCTGCAAAAAAATGTTTAACCGTGGTGTTTTGAGGGAGTCGGCGGGAAATATCGGTTGACATCTGCCTCCTTGTGACAAATGTTAGTGTTATTTATTAATATTATTTTAGACCCTCCTCTCTAGTGATAAAGGGTATATATAAGTTTGTCATTCCGTTTGTAACTCATCGAAATATCGGTCTGGGACCCCATAATGTATATAAATAATTGATCAGTGATCGATTCTAAGACATATTAGCGATGTCCGTCTGTCTGTGAAAATGGTGATCACGGCCAGTAAAAATATTACACGGAGATGACGAGTAAAAATATTACACGGAGATGACTGAAACGTAACATATTTATTGGAAGTTCTCCCGAGAAGTTTTTTATTGCATTTGAGCGATATCGGTTCAACGGTTCAAAAGTTATGAACGAAAATGTAAGGACACCTCAAAAATGTTGGTTCATTCAACATAACCTAAAAATACAAAATGCTTTAATTCGGCTGCGGGTTGATATGTGTGAACATAATTGAACATCGATTGGTATTTAAACAAGTGCAAACATATTTTTTGACAAAAAAAAAATTAAAAAATTGTGGATTTTTTTTTACCAAAATTTTTTTTTTCGCGGAAATTTTTTTTCAATTTTTTTTTAAAAGTTGTTTCCTTTTAAATAAAGTTTTTTGCAGTAATCTTTTTTAAATTGTGGAGGGTATCAATAAATTCGGCAATCCCGAATTTAACTTTATTTACTTGTTTAACTTAAACTAATACCCAGGAAATACACCCTACTGATGCTGTGCATCGTATTGATCAAGAAAATTAGTCATAGAAAGGAGGAAAGAGGCAATAGTGTTTTTTGATATTGGATATAATTTTTTGTAAGTTGCAAAATTTTTTGTAAGTTGATGGTTTAATTGAACCAACAGAAGTTAAGTTGAATACGAATATCAAAAAAAATTCTAAAATCGGTCGAACGGTGTCAAAAAATTGCAAAAATGGCGATTTTTTCCTAAGTTCAAGAAATTTTTTAAAAACAGTCTAAAAATTCCTCTACCTTCACCCTTTCATAGAGCTTGAGATAATCTTTCATCCAAAACTTTGAATGATTGTATTTGGTTCAAATTAATTTTAAATAAAAGATTGTCTCAAACTCTATGAAAGGGTCAACATAAAGGAATTTTTAGACTTTTTTTAAAAAATTTCATTGAGCCTAGGAAAAACCCGCCATTTTTTACAAATTTCAAATGGCGATATCTCGAAAACCGTTCGACCGATTTTAAAATTTCTTTGATATTCGTGCTCAAATTAATAAATATGATATATCGAAAGATATATGTATATTTTTTATTTATTTTTTTTTTAATTTTCCAAAAATCCAAAACTTTGACCGCCGGGCGCCACGAGTTAATTTAATCCGATTGGCCTCAAATTTGTACCACATAAGTTTTATACCTAGGACTATAAAAATTTGCCCGGACACTTGGGAAAATCGAAAGTTGAAGAAAAAATGGCAGTCTAACGCTATCTGTATTAATTTGTCATTTTATCAAAACTCATTGAGATATCGTCCGAGGACCCCATTATGTTTATATAGTATTGATCCGTAAAGGTTTCTAAGACATCCTAGTGATATACATCTATCTGTTTGTCTGTGTTTTTTTTTAAAAAAAAAAACATTTTTGATAAAAAAAAGTTTTTAATGAAAAAAGATTATTAACAAAAAAAATATTTGATGAAAAAAAATATATTAATGAAAAAAAAAATATTGATGAAAAAAAAATATTGATGAAAAAAAAATTTGATGAAAAAAAATTAATGAACAAAAAAATATTGATGAAAAAAAATAAATTGATGAAAAAAAATATTGATGAAAAAAACATATTGATGGAACAAAATATTGATGCAAAAAAGATATTGATGAAAAAAATATTGATGAAAAAATTTTTGATGAAACAAATATTGACGAAAAAAAAATATTGATGAAAAAAAGTATTGATGAAAAAAAAAAATATTGATGAAAAAAAATATTGATGAAAAAAATATATTGATGAAAAAAAAATATTTATAAAAAAAATATTGGTGAAAAACAATATTGATGCAAAAAAGATATTGATGAAAAAAATATTGATTAAAAGAAATAGTGATGAAAAAAATTTTGATGAAAAAAAATTTTGATGAAAAAAATATTGACGAAAAAAATTATTGATGAAACAAATATTGACGAAAAAAAATATTGATGAAAAAAAAATATTGATGAAAATAAAAAATATTGATGAAAAAAAATATTGATGAAAAAAAAAATACTTATGGGGAAAAAAAATTGTGATGGAAAAAATATTGATGAAAAAATATATTCACTGAAAAAGGATATTGGGGAAAAACTATTGATGCAAAACAAATATTGATTAAAAAAAAAAAAAATTTGGTGAGAAGTTAGGGGCACCTTCCCCTTGCGATTTTGAACTTCTTCTGAGATAAGAATGTTGCATTTGCTTAGCAAAAGTACAAAATACCGAGCAAAAAATTCGGTTTTTCTTAGGTTGGTTTAGTTCTCCAAGGGGGAACTTTTTTCCCCTTGGTCCGATTTTTCCCATTTCCGAACTTAACCTGCCTAGGAAAATAAGACATATTCCTGCCAAACTTCGGAAGTCTAGCTCTTTTATTTTGGATTCTATCGTGTCCTCTACAGACGGACAGACGGACGGACGGACATCGCTAGAATGTCTTAGAATCGATCACTGATCAATAAAATATATACTTTATGGGGTCCTAGACCTATATTTCGATGCGTTACACACGGAATGACAAAGTGAGTATACCCCCATACTGTGGTTGGAGAGTATAAAAAAACAGAGGCGTCTTTTTTTTTTTGGTGGGGGTTTCTGTGGTGGGAGACAACTTTCCTGGATCCAACTACAGGATTTTGTACTTCTTCTGACATAAAAAGTGTTTCGTTTGCTAAGCAAAAGTACAAAAAAATCTATAAAAATGGCGGTTTTTCAGAGGTTGGTTTAGTTCGTAAAGGGGGAACTTTTCCCCCCGTGTTCCGATTTTACCCATCCCGAACTTAACCAGCCTATGACCATTAGACATATTCGTGCCAAATTTCAGGAGTCTAGCTCCTTTATTTTGGACTGTATCGTGTCCTACACAGACGGACGGACAGACGGACATCGCTAGAATGTCTTAGAATCGATCACTGATCAATAATACATTATGCGGTCCCCGACCGATATTTCGATGCGTTAAATACGGAATGACAAAGTGAGTATACTGTAGTTGGAGGGTATAAAAAAATGTTAATGAAAAATATGTATGTTGCGTTTTATTCACCAGCTGGTGATTATTTTTATACCCTCCAACCACAGTATGGGGGTATACTCACTTTGTCATTCCGTTTGTAACGCATCGAAATATCGGTTGGGGACCCCATAAAGTATATATATTATTGATTCATGAACGATTCTAAGACATTCTGTGAATATCCGTCTGTCCGTCCGTCCGTCTGTCTGTAGATGGCACGATGCAGTCCAAAATAAAAGAGCTATCCTCCTGAAATTTGGCACGAATATGTCTTATGGTAATAGGCAGGTTAAGTTCGGAAATGGGCAAAATCGGACGAGGGGGAAAAAAGTTCTTGAAGAGTTTCACCAACCAATGCAAAAATACACTTTTTTACAAGTTTTTTTTGTATTTTTGTTAAAATAAATAAAGGTTGGAAGGTGCTCTCAACGTCCCCCACTGACCATATTAACCCGCCCCCCCCCCCCCCCCCCCCAAAAAAAACGCCCCTGAAAATTTATTTTTACATTTTGGAGGGTATAAAAGATTTGGCACAGCCGAATTTAACACTCTCACTTGTTTTTATTCACCACGAGGTGAATTATTATCCAAGTTACTAAAATTTTTTGTTAATCGTTAGCTTATATAGTCAGACTGAGGCGTCCTGCATCTTTTTTAAAATTAGACACCAGCCTAAAAACATTATCATGTTAAAAACTGGCAGCCCAGTGAGATTGTGCTGCTAAATAAAAAGGTAACTCGTATTTTTCGACCATCTTTCCCATATGCAAGTAGTTGCCCATTGAAACGGCTCCCTTTAAGGAGAAGGGTCTACAAATTGTCTAGAATTTGAAAATCGGAAGAAAATTTTTTTGTCGTACTAAAAATGACATAACTTGTGAAAATGAGTGGAATTTCGTAGAGTTGAGAAAAATTAAGAACAAATCAGAAACAAAATTCTGTAAAATTTTGAAAATCCTTTTGAAATTTTGAAAAACTAAAAATAAAACAGGAGTTAAAAAGTCAGAAAAAATTCGAAAAATTAAAAAAATAAAAAAAAAATAAAAAAATTTTGAAAAATGTGATGTAAAAAAAATCTGAAATATTAAAAAAAAATCCGAAAAACTCAGAAAAAAATTCTGAAAATTGGAAAAATTAGGAACATTAGCAATATTAAAAAATTAGAAAAAATTAAGCAGAAATCAAAACAACAAAAAAAAAATTATAGAAAAATTCTGAAAAATGCTTCACCCACTTCCAACATTTTATTTTATGACAAAAACTAAACCATAAATTTAAAAAGTAAAAACTTCAATTACCCAAAAACTAAAAAATAAAACAAACAAATAAATAATTCAATAATACTATTGACAAATCTAAAACAAAATTTGCATTTTAAAAACTGCAACAAATCTTTACCAAAATAATATGCAAAAAATAAAAAAAAATTGTATACAAACTAAATAAATTAAAATGCAGACACAAAAAAAAAACTACATTAAACCATAAAATGTGAATATGTACATTGAATTTAAACGAACAAATGTTTTTTTTTTTAAATGCGAAAATTTGAATTTCAATTGGATTTTGTAAATATTTTTTTTTTTAATTCAATTTGGCGAGTGAGGAATTTTAAAAGCGAATAAATATAAAATA
Source organism: Pegoplata infirma (assembly GCA_963921195.1). NCBI lineage: Eukaryota > Metazoa > Arthropoda > Insecta > Diptera > Anthomyiidae > Pegoplata > Pegoplata infirma. The sequence goes on along the minus strand of CAWUER010000686.1, from coordinate 51,212 downwards.
CGTTTAAATAGATTTTTTGATTGAATTTTTTTGTCGCTAATATTTTTGTAAATGTTATTTTTTTTGCTATAAAATAAAAATAGTGGGTTGCATAAATTATGTTTAAAATATTGTATTGAAGAAACAAATTTTCCAAAATGACAAATATGGTTGACTACATTATTTTTTAACTGGAAAATTTAATAAAAAAAAAAATCAGCTGCAATATTTTTTTTTCTAACAAATTTTTCTTTAACAAAAAGTTGACAAAATTTAAAATTGAATTGCAATAACAAATAAATTTTTATTGATAGATTTATTTTATTTTTTTGAGTTTTTCAGTTTGTTTCAATTTTTAAGTTAATTTATATTTTTTCCTTATTTTTTTGATTTTTTTTTTGGTTGAAAATTATATGAAACAGTTGCGTGAGTATATGAATCATTCAAAACTCGTGCAAAATTTAGTTTTAAAATAAAAAATAAATTAGAAATACTTACACAACATTTAGACAAATGGTGTTTGCTATTTTTGTTCATTTTCCCACGTCATCATACACATTGTGTTATTCACGAGTTTTGAAAAAAAAAAATATTTTTAAAACGTTTTGCCAAATATTACTAAAATATAAATGTCTCAGAATTTGACAAATTTTTTGGAAAATAAAATATCTGAAATAAAGTTGTAAATAATAGAAACAATTCGAAAAATCAGCCCTGTACAGGCAAACTAATCGGGAAGAACACTTTTAAGATCTGATCAGATAGAATTACTGATAAAATAAATAGCCTATGAATTATAGGGTAAAGACCATACCTGTCCATCTTTTTCATTTTCGCACCTAAATCTGAAATATGACGACTATCAAAAATACTTGCCTAATAATATCACTGTGCTCGAACTTGACACTTTTTTTTAACAAGCTGGGCACCCTACTGGTAGAGTTAATTCGAGTACGCTGAATCCAATGGTGTTAGCCGTTTTTCGAAGTTAGCACTCGTATTCGCGATTCAAAATGTTGATGCTCAAGTACAATAAAAACGATATTTTTTAACTTTTGCAATAATTTTTAAATTTAAAACCATTTAAGTGTGTTAAACTAACATAACAAACCATAATACCGTGAATTTTTTTGGCGAAAAACATTTTTTGTTCGCGGAAAATCTTTATAAAAATATTTGTTTCATACAAATATTTTTAGTTTGGTTTGAATTTACGACAGCCATCTGGTAAAGCTAGTTCGTGTACACTAATTGTAAGTCCCATTGTAATATCAGTTGTTGCAAAGTTATCGTATGTATTAGCGATATTCGCGATCAAGTTGTTTTTATTTTTAAGTAAAAAAAAAGATATGTTTATATTATTTAGACAATTGCTGAATTTCTATCATCTAAACTCTATTGAATATAAAAAAAATCTATTCGCGGAAATTTTTTTTTCGCGAATTTTTTTTTGCGAAATTTTTTTTTGGCGAATTTTTTTTTTATTTTACTATAAATTTTTGAAAATGAGTAGAAATGGCGAAATGTCGAAATTACGACTTCTATGATTTGTTTTATTGTAATAAAGGTTTTCTGCGTAGCCGGCCTTCGGCCGGGCTTAGGGATTACATACTCCATGCATTAAACCCACCCTCTCTGCAAACCAAAGCTATTTTGGTTATCAGGCCTTTTTGAGGCATAACAAATTTGGTTGCGTAAAGGACTGCTACCCTAGAAAACTTTACTTTGCGGAGAGGGTGGGTTTAATGCATGGATTTTGTAATCCCTAAGCCCGGCCGAAGGCCGGCTACGCATAAAAACTTTAAAATATTGTGTTAAAAAAAGCAATTTTGGTGAGTTTTATGATTATTTTTTTGTGTGCCATTACATTTTATAAATATAACATTTTGATATTTGGGTAATATGACATTTTTGATAATTTATATAAATTTAAAGAAAATTTTTAAAATACCCAAAAATAATGGCCATATCGTCCAAAAAATTTTGCAACAACAACTAACACACATTTTTTTTGGGTGGAATGACTTTTTGAAATTGGGCGAAATGCACTTGGGCGCTATGTCCGTACGCCATCACCCAATCACCCAATTTTTATACCCTCCAACCACAGTATGGGGGTATAATCACTTTGTCATTCCGTGTGTAACGCATTGAAATATCGGTCTAGGACCCTATAAAGTATATATTTTATTGATCAGTGATCGATTCTAAGACATTCTAGCGATGTCCGTCCGTCCCTCCGTCTGTCCGTCTGTAGAGGACACGATACAGTCCAAAATAAAAGAGCTAGACTTCCGAAGTTTGGCACGAATATGTCTTATATTCCTAGGCAGGTTAAGTTCGGAAATGGGCAAAATCGGACCAAGGGGGAAAAAGTTCCCCCTTAGAGAACTAAACCAACCCAAGAAAAATACCACTTTTTTACATGATTTTTTGTGTTTTTGTTTAACAAATTCAACATTTTTATGCTACAGGAAGTTCAAAGTCCTGCATTTGGACCAAGAGAATTAGATAATGTCGTTTTTTTTTTGTCGGCCCCCCTTTTATGGGCGTAGAATAACTTTTTTTTTTTAAATAATGAAAAACTTGTATTTCTTTAGTGCATAAAGCATAAGAATGAGTTTTTAAACACATATCCGAGAGTAAATTCCCCCCCCCTATTACCACTTTCGACCCCCCCCCCAAAAAAAAAAAACGTCCCTGCAATTTTTTTTTTTTTTTTTTTGCATGTTGGAGGGTATGTAAGATTCGGCACAGCCGAATTTAACACTCTTACTTGTTTATTTTGAAATTTCGCCCAAAAACTATGAAAATGTGCCAAAAAATTTTGGGTAAGTTTTCATATGAAATATGACCCAAATTTTTATGACACATTTCTGGGCGAAATTTAATTTTCTTTTTGGGCGATTTTGCCTACAGCCAGAATTTTTCAATAGAAAAACTATCTCAAAATTTTTCGATCGAAAAAAATGTCTCAAAATCTGATATTTTTTGACAGGAAAAATTTTCAGCTTAATCCGCCGGTTTTTGTTAGTATGTTTTGTAGTTTATTATTAATTTTTATCAATCTGGCAGCACTCAATTTGGAAATCTGGCAACAATTTAAAATTTATTTTTTTTAGTGTGGCAACGTCACGAAATCTAAGACTTTTAATCTTGAACAGTTTTTAGTAACGGAATATTTTTGAATCTGAAACTTCTCTTAAAAAAAAATCACTCAGAATAAGAATTTTTTAATAGAAAAACTGTCTCAAAATTTTTCAATAGAAAAAATGTCTCAAAATCTGATATTTATACCCTACACCACTCTGTGGTACAGGGTTTAATGAGTTTGTGCTGATGTTTGTAACTACCCGAGATATTGGTCCTAGACCTACCTTCAAGTATACCGATCGACTCAGATATAGTGTTTATAAACCGGTTAACCGGTTAACCAAAAAACCGTTTTTTTCCAAAAATTTCGGATTTTTTACAAACCGGTTAATCGAAATTGAAAAATTCCGGTGCACCGAAAACCGGTTTTTTTCTGTCGGTTAACCGGTTTTTTTTAAACAGAATATTTTGCAAATATTAATTAAAATTTCATGAAAATCCGTGAGAAATAAAGTCTAAAATACTTTTTGTCTTCAAGAAACAATTTTCCAAATAGGGATTTTATTCCGAATCTGGTAAATATTTGAATTACTCGCCGCTATAAGCATTTTTTGGGCAGTTTCATTGAAAACTTAATAAGTGACTGTTAACCAGGTACTAAAATTCCTGTTAATGGAGAAAATGTCAATAAAAGAACATCAATATAAAATACGATACTACAATTTATAACGAATTGACGTACATATTTTTTAAATAAAACCAACAAAAATTAAATTAAAGCTCCGGTGAATATGGGAAAATAAAGCACCGTATTTAAATATCGCTATTTTTTAAGGATAACAGTTGCTAACTTTGCTGAAAGAAACAAACATGTTAAAAATTAGCAATGTTAAAGTATTTTTTGGGTTTTTTTATTCCGGTTTAACCGGAAAAACCGGTTAACCGAAAAAGCTGAATTTCGGTTAACCGAGAAACCGGGTTTCCAAAATGTCGGTTTTTTATAAACACTACTCAGAATTACTTTTTGAGTCGATTTAGCGATGTCCGTCCCTCCGTCCGTCTGTCCATTTATCGGTTTAAGCACGATACAGGTCGCAATTTTCAATCAATTGACTTGAAACATAAGCCCAAGGACGAAGCCTATTGAAATTGGAAATAATCGGTCCATGTTAAGACCTAGCCCCCATACAAACCACCCTCCCGATATATTCACATAATTCCCACAAAATTCCTAAAAATGGAAATATTTGATAAAAAATTGTATTTTTAGGTGTTAAACGTGTACTTTAGTAACCTTATCAAATCGGAATATAACCGGACCATTTTTGGACTTAGTCCCCCATATAAAAATTTAGAATATCGGATTCAGTTAAATCGGTCTATTGGCAAAAAAATTAACCAATTTCACTGAAATTTTATTTGTGTGTGTTTTCTACACTAAATAAAGATCTAACAAAAGACAGATCCAATCGGTACATGTTTGGACTTGGGACCCATTTTCCGGAAAACACTGGTGTAGGTATCATATGGTCGGTCTTGACCGACTATAACTTTCTTACTTGTTTTTTTATATCTATGAACATTTTTAAATCTGATAATTTCTCCTACGAAAAATTATCAGATTCTCTTATGCCTCAAAATAAGAGAATAATAATTTTTCAGAAGAAAAACTGTCTCAAAATTTTTCGATCGAAATAATGTCTTGAAATCTGATATTTTTTGACATGGCGCCGGTTTTTTGTAGAATTTTTTGTAATATATTAATTATTATAGTCAATTGGGCAGGACTCAATATGGAAATCTGGCAGCAATTTTTAATTTATTTTTGAAAAATTTTTCAGAATCTCAATATTTTTGAATCTGATAATTTCTCATGTGAAAAATGTCTCATAATATGAGAATGAGAATTTTTAAATAGAAAAACTGTCTCAAAATTTTTCGATTGAAAAAGTATCTCAAAATCTGATATTTTTTGACAGGAAAATTTTTGACTTGAAACGTTTTAAGCTGCCGGTTTTTTGTATATTATTAATTCTTGTAAATCTGGCAGCACTCAATTTTGAAATCTGGCAACACATTTTAGTTTATTTTTTAATATTAAATTCATTTTAAGGCTGGAATTATCAATGCTCCGTTAAATTGTACTTTATCATACAAATTTTCAGTTAGCAGAAAACAGGAGATTGAGTAATCCGCTCTGAGGCGTCAAACAATAAGGCAATTTTTTGTTTCAGTCAATAAAAATCCAACTCAGCCGATCAAATTTTGGGTCACAGCTGACTTTGAGTAATATTTTCCGTCAGTCACCACTAAAAATGGTCTGAGGAAGGAATTTTAAGAACTTCAGACAGGAATTTTAAGAACTTCAGACTTTGTCGAAAAAAATTTCGGAAATTTCGAAAAATCTCAAAAAAGTTTAAAAATTTAGAAAATTAAAAAACTGAAATTCAGCTGAATCCAAAACATTTAAGAAATAAGATAACTAAAAGAAATCAAGAAATTCTGATTAATTTTTATTAAAAAAAATATTAAAATAGTTTTATTCGACCTTAAAATATTATATTTTGAGTAGGTTTATTCTAGCTCGAGGTCATTATTTCCTTTACTAATTAAAACTATGATTTCGAAGCACGTTTCGATTAAGTCTTGCAAAAAATTAATTTTCTTGAAAATTATTCTATCAGAATATCATAGTTTTAATAAGTAAAGGAAATAATGACCTCGAGCTAGAATAAACCTACTCAAAATATGAAACAAGAAATAAAAAACAAAAAATTCAGAAAAATCAAGAGCTTTCTATAAAAATTAGGAAAACTGAAAAATTATCACAAAAATCGCAAACATTTAAGAACAAAACAAGAAAGATCAGAACAAAATCTATTTCTAAGCTTAGAAAAATGCAGGTCAATTCAGAAAAACTAAGAAATCAGAATATGGAAAACATATATGGACAAAAAACAAAAAATAAAATAAAAAAACAAACTAAGAAACTATCAGAGGAATCACCAAGAAAATTCAAAAAGAAAAATTTGATAATATTAAAAAAGTATAAAATCTAAAAGAAACCAGAATATAAACAAGTGAGAGTGTTAAATTCGGCTGTACCAAATCTTTTATACCCCCAACATGTAAAAAAACTTACAAAAAAAAAAGGTTGACTGGGACGTTTTTTAGGGGGGAGCAAGGTGGGGGAAGGGTCGGTGAGCTGGTGACTTCTTGGCCCTCGCGGTACATGTTTACAAGTTCATTTTTGCTTTAAAGTACAATAGTTTTATTATTATTTAAATAATTTTTTAACCACGCCCTTAAAAGAGGGGCGTGCCAAAATAAGCGAAATTTGTTTAACCCCTGGGTCCAAGCGCAGAACTACAAACTTCTTCGAACATAAAAATGTACCATTTGTTAGACAAAAATACAATAAAAACGGCGGACAGACAGACGGGCGGATATCGCTAGAATGTCTTAGAATCGATCACTGAATAATATATTTACTTTATGGGGTCCCTGACCGATATTTGGATGCGTTATACACGGAATGAAAAAGTGAGTATACCCCCATACTGTAGTGGAGGTTATAACAAATTTAAAAAATCAGTGATTTTAAAAATTCAGAATAAATCTTTTAAAATGTAAAAAAAAACATTTTTGGGGAAAGGGTGGCGCTGGTCATCGGAAGGTGTTTCCCTCACAATAAATGTTACCGAACTGATTTATAATGACTTGTGCACTTAAGCAATACAATTTTATCATTATTAAAACATTTCTTTATATCCAAGCCCCCAAAAGAGGGCGGACCGAAAAAAGAAATTGAATCTTTTAGTCCACAGGGTGCAAGTGAATGTCTTCTGATATAAAAATGTTTCATTCGTTTAACAAAAATACAAAAAAAATATTAAATTTAAGGTGTTTTAGAGGTTGGTTTAGTTCTTCAAGGGGGAACTTTTTCCCCCTGTTTCAGTTTTGCCTGTTTTCGAACCTAGCCAGCCTAGCTCTTTTAGTTTGGACTTCATTGGGCTTTCTACAAACAGACGGACGAAATAAGTGTGTTTTAAAAATCAATATTGCCAAACTAGCAATTTTCTAAACGCTTTTATCTTCAAAAAAAAATTGATTTTTATTTATCAAATCCAAAAATTATTGAAAACAGTGATTAAAGTTTATAAAATAATCGGGGCCTCGGGAGGGAAATTTGTCATAGACCAGCATTATTTTTTTCTGCAATTAGCACTAGAACATTTTAAAAATTGTGACGAAATTATTAAGTGATTTTAATAACATAAATAAAAAATTAAAATCTTATCTATTGATAATTTTAAATTTTATGTTATCTCTCTAATTTTATTTATAAAATTCTAAACAATTTATAAAATCAATTTTAGTTAATAATAAATTTTAAAACAGAAAAGACCTTAAAAATTATAAAGTCCAGTGAAAACAATCACAAAATGTCCGTTGCTACAATTTTGTTGTACATCATAATTACCTTAGTGACTTTGTTAATTTATCGTATCAAGAAAAAGTTTAATTATTGGAAGGAACATGGAATACCACATGATAAACCAAGTCTAATATGGGGCAATTTTCAAGGATTTCTAAAGACAAAAAATTTTGCAGATCTTACCATAGCACCTTATTTGAAATATAAAGGAACGGGACCATTCTGTGGATTTTATTTTGTGCAAAAAACTGGGGTATTAATTGTGGATAAAGCTCTGGTGAAAAATGTTTTAATTAAAGATTTCTCAAATTTTACGGATCGTGGTTTATTTCATAATGAAGAAGATGATCCCTTGACGGGACGTTTATTCTTATTGGATGGTACAAAATGGAAAAATATGAGAAATAAATTATCGCCCACCTTCTCATCGGGTAAAATGAAGGCCATGTATCCCTTGGTTATAAATGTGGCCCAGGAACTGGTAAATGTATTTCGAGATATGAATAAAAAAAATAATGTGTTTGAAATCAAAGATCTACTAGCCCGATTTACTACCGATGTTATAGGAATTTGTGCTTTTGGCATTAATTGTAACAGTTTAAAAGATCCCCATGCTGAATTTCGTGTTATGGGTTTACGTTCTTTAACTGGTAATAGACATGGTAAACTGATAACTCGATTTATACAAAGTTTCCCCGATTTAGCCAGAAAATTACATATGCGTATAATGCCGGATGATATAACCAATTTTTATATACGTATTGTCAAGGAAACTGTGGCTTATCGTCAAGCAAATAATATTAAAACAAATGATTTCATAAGTATTTTATGTGATTTAAAAACCGAAACAGCTGATGAGAAAGTTAAAAAATTAACTGTAGAACAAATGGCCGCCCAGGCATTTGTATTCTTTTTGGGTGGCTTTGAGACTTCATCATCTACCATGGGATTTGCTTTATATGAATTGGCTTTAAATGAAGGAATACAAGATAAACTGCGTGAGGAAATTAATGATGTTTTTAAAGAGGATACAGAAATTGATTATGAATCAATGCATAATATGCCTTATATGGGTCAGGTTATATCAGGTAAGTTATTTTTTTTTTTTTTGACAATAAGAAAAAACACAAACAGTGTGTTTTGTTGTATTAACAAACAATTTAATTGTATTGACAAATTGTGTTTTAAGTACACTCAAAAAGACGTAACTTAATTTTCAAAAAAAATTGTCCTTAAAAATATATTATGAATTTTCTTATGGAATATCTATACATCTGGCGACCCCATTGGCTCAATATTCTGAATCTAAAATTTGGAAATTCTCAAGATTTTATGAGCTCTTGACTCGCAAAACAAGACCGTTAAATACCCCAAAGCCCTCCGAGCAACAGTTTTCGAGTTATTCAGTTTTTCAAATTCTCAAGAACTTATTAGACCCCTTAATTTCCGTATCTCGAAAACTAAGCAAGGGAGAACCAATGGGTCTCAATTAAAGGACCCAATGGGGACGCACAGTGGACCAAATGCTTAATCTAGCGTGCAAGAGAGTATAATTCGACTTTGAGTGCACCTAGAAACATGAAATTTGTAATGCACAAGGAAAATGAGATGAGCTTCTATATAGTCCAAATGTGGGCGGTATTTGAAGGGGCGTGGCACTTATTGAAACATTGTCATAATAAAATATAGGTAAAGTAGAGCCTATAATAAGCAGAGAAAGTAATTTTTTTTAACGTAAAAAAGAATTTTAAACAGTTTAGAAAAGAAATATTTTATTTTGAGTAAAAAAAAAATTTTATTTTACTCATTTCTGTAAAAAAAAAATTTTGTTTGAGTGAAAATTTTTTTTTGAGTTTAAATTTTTTTTTGCTTGTAAAATTTTTACATTGGGTTAAAAAATGTTTAAGAATGTCAAAAATACTCAGTAAAATATTTTTGTGGCTCTTCAATGTAATTTAAAGCGTTTAGGTGTTTTTTTTTTAACGTAAATTTAAGGTACACCAATCTGAAATTCACGGTTTTTGCTTACAACTTCTAAACCACTGGACCGATTTGGCTGATATTCAATACCAACCTGACTAGGAAAATTTAAAATATATATACCAAGCGTCAGCAGCAACAGAGTTGCCGTTTGAAAGTTATCGTGTTTTAAACAGACAGACGGACGGACATCGCTAAATCGACTGAAAAACAAAAACCAGCAAAAACCAGCAGCCAATTTTTTTATTATTTTGGAGCTCAATATCTATTCTTTTGAAATCATGTAAAAACCCTATAGAAGATAGCGGGATTAGTACCTAAATTCATTAACAAAATTCAAGTTTGCTTGAAAAATAATTCCATTGTGGACTCTCTTTTTAATTTACGTTTTTTTACGAACAACAACACAAATTAGCTTCAAATATACATTCCTTGAGGTAAAAATATAACAAATAATTTGATAAATTGCCTTAATACGGTCGTAAAATAGCAGTTTAAACAATCAACACGTCTACACAGATCTTGAAGAAATTTTTTTATAAAAACTAATTACTCATGTTTGGCTGCCTACTACGATGGTGTTTTTGCAATAAACAAAGAAATTTTATTAGCGTTAAGTAAGGTAGGAATAGTGCAATCATATATGCGATACTAATTCAATATTGTAAAAACTTCATTTTTCGACCAACCAGATTCAACATTTGGTCCACTGTGGGACGGAAGGGAATGGGGTTTGGGCTCATGGGTTCCGAACCCAATGGGGTCTGAATAAACCCTTGTTTTTAAATATGTTTGTTTCCGTTTTAAAGTTAAAATTGGCAAAATATTAAATTATTTCGATTTCCGTATTTTAAAACCAAAGAAAACAAGAATTACTATTTTCAGTTTCTTGAAACCAAAAATTTTAATAACTTGGGTTTGTAACTTGGATAATAATTCCCCTCGTGGTAAATAAAACCGTTTTTCATCAGCTGGTGAATAAAAAGTAACATAATTATTTTTCAACAAAAAAATTTTTTTTTTCATCCATTTTTTTTCCATCAATTTTTTTTTTTTTCATAAAATTTTTTTTTCCATAAATTTTTTTTTTTTTCATAATTTTTTTTTTTCCATCAAACTTTTTTTCATCAAATTTTTTTTTTTCATAATTTTTTTTTTTCATCAAACTTTTTTTTCATCATTTTTTTTTTTTTTTTCATAAAATTTTTTTTTTCATCAAACTTTTTTTTTACCAAATTTATTATTTCATCAATTTTTTTTTCATCAATTTTTTTTTTTTTTTTCATTAATTTTTTTTCATCAAATTTTTATTTTTTTCCCCATCAAATTTTTTTTTTCCATCAATTTTTTTTTTCATCAATTTTTTTTTTCATTATTTTTTTTTTTAATTAAATTACATTTTTTTTCGTCAAAATTTTTTTTTCGTAATTTTTTTTTTATCATATTTTTCATAAATTTTTTTCATCAAATTTTTTTATTATCAATTTTTTTCTCACCAAAAAACAAATTTTTTCTTATTTTTTTTACATCAAAAAATTTTTCTTTTCATCAAAAAAATTCATCAAAAACTTTTTTTCATCAATTTTTTTTTCACCTAAAATTTTGGGTTCATTAAATTTTTTTGAAAAAAAATATTTTTTTTTTTTCTACAAAAACTACTTTTTCACCAAGTCTAAGCTTTTCGCAGAAAAATTTTCCATTTGTTTATCAAATGTACATAAAACAAGTGAGTGGTATATTCTTTGGTGCCGAATCTTTTATACTCTCCAAAATGTAAAAACGCTTTTTATACCCTCCAACCACATGGGGGTATACTCACTTTGTCATTCCGTTTGTAACGTATCGAAATATCGGTCGGGGACATTCTGTGAATGTCCGTCTGTCCGTCCGTCCGTCTGTCTGTAGATGGCACCATAAAGAGCTATCCTCCTGAAATCTGGCACGAATATGTCTTATGGTCCTAGGCAGGTTAAGTTCGGAAATGGGCAAAATCGGACAATTTGGAAAAAGTCCCTCTTGAAGAACTGAACCAACCTCTGAAAAAATACATTTTTTTACATGTTTTTTGTATTTTTGTTAAATAAATGAAACATTTGGTATATGTATCGCGATGGGAAGGTGCTCTAAGCGCCCCCCACTGACCCCATCACCCCCCCCCCCCAAAAAAAAGCCCCTGAAATTTATTTTTTTTATTTTTTTACATTTTGGAGGTTATAAAAGATTCGGCACAGCCGAATTTAACACTCTCACTTGTTTGCACTTATTTTTGCACTAACTTACGAAATGTACAGTGGTTTTTTAATTGGGTCCTCGACTGATATTTCAATTTGTTGTGCATGGAATAGCAAATATAACATTATTTTTTCTAAAAAACTTTGCTTTGATTTAATGTTTTGGGCAAGAGTACAAAATTCGCTGGAATTTTTTTGTGTGTAAAATATCGATTATTTTATTTGTTCATACAATTAATTTGTTTGTTAGTGTGACAAAATTTTAATTGAAAATAAATCTACATTATTTTTTTTTTACAGAAACCTTACGTAAATATCCCATTGTACCCATTGTCACACGTCGTTGTTTGAATGAGTATGTGGTACCCGGTCATCCTAAATATGTTATCAAAAAAGCTATGCCCGTGATTATACCCATCTATGCTATACACCATGATCCCGACTTTTATCCAGAACCCCAAATATTTGATCCAGATCGTTTTGATGCTGAAAAAGTTAAACAACGTGATCCCATTGAATGGTTAGGATTTGGTGATGGTCCACGTAATTGTATTGGCTTACGTTTTGGTCTTATGCAGACTCGCGTAGGTTTGACTTATTTATTACGTAACTTTAAGTTTTCCATTTGTGAGAGGACTGAAATACCTCTACAGTTAAACAAGGCTACGCCACTTTTAAGTCCCACAAATGGTATTTATTTAAAGGTGGAATCTATTTAAGTTGAAGTTGTTTTTTTAATAAAATGTAAATTGAAAAGTAATTTAAAAAAATTTTATTTTTATTTATCGAAGTCTTTAGAAGGAGTTTGATATTGGTGGCCTTTCTATGTTATAAGCTTTCAGCTATTACGCCTTGGATTTCTAAGATTCAGAGACTTAATACTAACAGTGATACTAACTCTCTCAATTATCAAAATTTTTCTTTTTTCGAAATATTCAAATTTCTTAGAAAGACAAAAGAGAAAATTTCTGTTATATTCATTATTTTATAAGTTCACTAAACTTTGCCAATTCCCAAATATCAACTGCCATGAAAGAATTCTAAAAAAAAAATTTCATATGTCAAACCCTATTTATTGTTTTCGTTATTTTTCTTATCGCCACTTTATGCAAAGTAAAAAATCGCTTTTTCAGATATTTTAAGTAACTTAGCATTTTATTGTATCTATAATTAGCTAGTTAAACTTTAAAAAAAAAATACAATTTTAGCATTAAGTAATTTGAAAGGCAACATTTGATGTGAAATGAACGTGATCTTCACAATGTTTTTAAAGTAAATAAATAGACAGACTGAGATATGCACAATAACAAAAAAAAAATAAAAAATTGCGAAATCTGCATAATATATGATCAAAAGAATTGAATATCAGATTTGACACAGCATAATGCAAAAGGGTTTTTAAATAAAGTGACAGATTGAATATTTAAAGGAAGAGTTGCACAGTCGGAGGTTAAGAAAAAAAGTGGACATTTTTCTGATCTAACAACACTGTGCTAGTCGCGAAAATTAACAAGCTGGGCACTCTGCTGGTAAAGCTAATTCGGTTACGCTGAATTCAATGGTGCTAGCCGTTTTTACTAAAAAAAAAAAATATGCTTTTGGTATAGTTTTTAAATATAAATTTAGAAAAAGCATAGTTTTTAAATATAAATTTAGAAAAAGCATTGTTTTTTATCGCGAAAAAAAAAAATTTTCCTCGAAAAAAAAAAAAATTTACGCAAAAAAAACCCACGAAAAAAATTTTTTTACGCGAATTTTGTGTCTGTAATGTATTGTATTCTAGTCATTTTCATAAATTAATAGCAAAATAAAAATAAAAACTGGAAAAAAATGTTGCGAAAAAAATTCGCGAAAAAAAATTTCGGCGAATAAAAATTTTTGTTTGTATATTCAATAGAGTTTAGATGATAAAAATTCATAAATTATATAAATAATATAAAAAAATAGTTTTTTTTACTTAAAAAAAATAATCGCGAATATCGCTAATGCATACGCTAACTTTGAAACAACTGATATTACAATGGGATTTGGAACTAGCTTTACGGGTGTCGTCAATTCAAATCAAACTAAAAATATTTACATTGCACCAATTTTCTCACGAAAATAAGAATTTTTCGCAAACACAAAATTTTTTTCGCGAAAAAAAAAATTCACGGTACTATGGTTTGATAAGTTAGTTTAACAGACTTGAATGGTTTTAAATTTAAAAATTATCACAAAAGCTTAAAAATATCGTTTTTATTGTACTTGAGCACAAAAATTTTAAATCGCGAATACGAGAGCTAACTTCGAAAAGCGGCTAGCACCATTGAATTCAGCGTACTCGAATTAATTTTACCAGTAGTGCCCAGCTTGTTAAATAAAAATGCCTGCGAATTTTGTACTCTTGCCCAAAACATTAAATCATGATATTGTTTTGCTGAAGATTTGGGTGTACTTGCCAAATCAAAGTTTTTTTAGAAAAAATAATGTTATATTACTTTACTATTCCATGCAAAACAAATTGAAATATCAGTCGAGGATCCTATCAAAAACCAAAAGAGCTGTACATTTCGTAAGTGAGTGCAAAAATAAGTGCAAAAAAGTGTTTTTGCATTTTGGAGAGTATAAAAGATTCGGCCCCAAAGAATATAAGACTCTCACTTGTTTTATGTACATTTGATAAACAAATGGAACATTTTTATGCGAAAAGCTTAGACATGCTGAAAAAGTAGTTTTGGTAAAAAAAATATTTTTTTTGACGAAAAACAATATTATGTTAAAAAAATTTAATCAACCCAAAAATTTTTGGTGAACAAAAATTTTGATGAAAAAAGTTTTTGATGAAAAGAAAAATTTTTTGATGTAAAAAAATTGATGAAAAAAAAAATTTTTTGGTGAGAAAAAAATTGATAATAAAAAATTTGATGAAAAAAAATTTATGTAAAAAAATATGATAAAAAAACAAGTAAGAAAATTATAGTCGGTCAAGACCGACCATATAATACCCTACACCAGAGTTTCCCGGAAAATGGGTCCCAAGTTCAAACATTGACTGATTAGATCTATATTTTGTCAAATCTTTATTAAGTGTAAAAAGCACTCACAAATTAAATTTGAGTGGAATAGGCTTCTTTTTGTTGACAATAAACCGCTTCAACTGAATATCGGGCGAAATTTTCACATGGGACGTAAGTCCAAAAATGGTCCGATGATAATCAGATTTGATAAGGTTATTAAAGTACGCGTTTAACATACACAAACAGAATTTTTATTAAATATTTTCTATTTTCATGAAATTTGAGAGATTTATGTGAAAATCGGAAGGTGGTTTGTATGGTTTGTATGGGGGCTACAAGAAGAACTGGTCCGATTTTTTTAAAATTCGGAATGGTGATTTGTGTGGATGAAGCATGATTACCTGCCAAATTTCGAAAAGATACCTATTAAAATGCGGCTATTAGAGTCATTTGAGCCAAAACTAAAGAGGACCTTTGTATGGGGGCTAGGTCTAAATATGGACCGATTTTTTCCAATTTCAATAGGCCTTGTCCTTGGGACAAAAGAGGCTTAAGTATAAAACTTCAAGTCAATTGATTAAAAATTGCGACCTGTATCGTGTTTACACCGTTTACATGGACAGACAGACGGACGGACATCGCTAAATTGACTTTTGAGGACCTTTGTATGGGGGCTAGGTCTAAATATGGACCGATTTTTTCCAATTTCAATAGGCCTTGTCCTTGGGCCAAAAGAGGCTTAAGTATAAAACTTCAAGTCAATTGATTAAAAATTGCGACCTGTATCGTGTTTACACCGTTTACATGGACAGACAGACGGATGGACATCGCTAAATCGACTCAAAAAGTGATTGTAAGTTGAACGGTATACTTAAAAGTAGGTCTAGGACAAATATTTCGGGTAGTTACAAACATCAGCACAAATTCATTATACCCTGTACCACAGTGTGGTGTAGGGTATAAAAATTATGAAAAAAAAATTTGATGAAAAAAAAAATTAATGAAAAAAAATTGATAAAAAAATTGATGAAAAAAAATTTGATAAAAAAAAAATTGATGAAAAAAAAAATTTGATAAAAAAAATTATGATATGAACTTGATGAAAAAAAAATTTGATAATAAAAAAATAATGAAAAAAAAAAAAAATTTATGAAAAAAAAAAAAAAAAATAATTGATGAAAAAAAAAATTGATGAAAAAAAAATTTGATGAAAAAAAAATTTATGAAAAAAAAAAAATTTATAAAAAAAAGTGATGAAAAAAAAATTTATGAAAAAAAAAAAATGATGAAAAAAGAAATTTGATAAAAAAAAAATTGTTTTTTGTTGGAAAATAATTATGTTACATTTTATTCACCAGCTGGTGAAAAACGGGTTTATTCACCACGAGGTGAATTATTATCCAAGTTACAAACCCAAGTTATTAAAATTTTTGGTTTTAAGAAAATTAAAATAGTAATTATTGTTTTCTTTTTCGTTAATTGTTAGCTTATATAGTCAAACTGAGGTGGCGTCCTGCAACTTTTTTAAAATTAGACACCAGCCTAAAAACATTATCATGTTAAAAATAGACAAGGAATTTTTTTTTTCATCACTCTACATTTTAATCTCAATTGTTCAAAAAAAGTAAAGATCTTTTAATAAAACTTTAAATTATAAAAAATAACTAAAAATTTTACTCACCTCTCACATCATAATTCGTTGTATCCCAGGACCAACCACCATTACGTGGTTTCTCCTGATAACTATAACTCATAACTTTGGGATAGTTATTATTATTACGATCACCACTTAAAAAGCCACCATAACTAGAGGTTGTTACTCTTCCATCTCCACCACCACCACCAGCATCAACTCTTAAACCTTGACCACCCTTTCTACGCTTCATAGAAGCTCTTTCTAAAGTTCTCTCAAAATCACTGCAAACTTCATCTAAAGCATCATGAAGAAATGCTTTATTTTCTAATGGACTCACTGCTGGTTTACGCATAGGATACGGTGCATCACTTTCAGCTCCCCGATACGACGAACATGTTGATGAGGCAGTACCAAATGGTGACTCTGATCTGGGGTAGTGTGAATTTTGAGAGCCATAAGTAAATCTTGGCACTGATGATGAACGCTGTCTAATAGGTTGATATTGATATGGTGTGGAGGTGAATGATGGTGTTCTTTGTAGACTATGATAAGGGGATTCTGGTTCATTTTCCTGTGGCAACTAAAATAGAGATTAGGGATTTTATTAGTTTAAGTTTTATATATTTTTTTTTATGCAAATTATATTTTAGTGAAAGTTTAATTTTTTATTTTTTTTGGCGTTCATTTCTTTGATCTTTCAACACGTGTTGAAATTAGCTTCAGTTACTTTTTCGTTTAATAAGTTTTGTCACACTTTTAAATTGCAGATTGTCTGTCGGTGTGGCTGCTTACCTACTAGAGCGCTTCAGTTTTTTTTATGAGATCAAAGTCTTTTTATGGCCTTTTCTTTAATTTGCCTTTCAACATATATTTTTTTTTTTTTTGTTTTTCCCTTTTTTTTTGCAATTTGATGTAAACAGTACATCAAATTGAATTATGATTTGTTTTTTAAAGTGTTGAAAATTTTAATGAAGTTATGATTATTTTACGATTTTAAAGATTGAGTGAATACATAAAATAATAAACCACAGTGGGCTAATAATCAAGCATAATAATTCGAAACTAAATTGACGATAATAGGAAATTTAAATATGCCTTATAAACTAAATTACTTTAAAATGTTCTAGAATTACACACAAATTTTTCTCTCAATAGCTCTACCTAAAAACGTTCTCCTGTTAATCGGGGAAAATTAAGTATTGTTTTCCCCTAAAGTTGTATATGCCTTCTCTGGTTTTTCTAGAAAGCTTAGAGAAGAAATTTACAGAATTTAAAAGAAAAGAATCTGTGACAATTTAAATTAAGAGGAAAGCAAAAAAGCGTGTTTCGATTATCTGGATCAGGCGCGGATCCAGATCTTGGGTATGGGGGGAAACGTTTTTTTTTTTGCTTAAAAAAAATTTCTTACACGGGAATTCTGGACGGATAAATTTATATTTTTTAGGCCTGTATAGTACGATTAATTCTATAGAAACATTTTCAAATTTGAAAAATTAACTACTATAAAAAAGATTCCATAAGAAAATTTTAAAAATTTTGAAAAAGTTTTTACTAAAAAAAAAGTCTTAGGTTGTTAAGGATTTTTCTGAAAGTAAAAGTCCCAGATTCTGAAATAATTTTACAATAGAAAAAATATCAGATTTGAGACATGTTTCACCCAGAAAGTTTTCTGAGACATTTGCTTAAAGAAAACTTTTAGAGTTCTGTGACATTTTCCCAATAGAAATAATCAGGTATTCTAAGACATTTGTGAAATTCTTGCTATAGAAGAATTCTCTGATACACTTTCATGTAGAAAAATTTTCAGATACCGACCCAATTTTTTTTTTCCGAAAAATTTCAATATTTAGAAAAATTCGACGCATAGAAAAACCCCAAAAATCCAAATTAAAAGGCATCATTCTCATAAAAAACTTCTCAGGTTCTGAGTTTTTTTTTCTATTGAAAAATTCGCATTATCTAAAAACTTTTTCCTTAGAAAAATATTCGGATTCAGTGATATTTTTTCAGCAAAACACTTTTTATAGAAATCTATCTATTCTGAAATACTCTTCTATATAGATCTACCAGACATTAGCAAAGTTTTCTTCCTTAATGCTTTTTAACATTTTTGAGGCATTTTCCTAGATTCTGAGGCATTTTTTTTAAAGAAAAAGTATTATTTTGTGATTCATTTTTCCTATAAACAAATTCATATCGAAAGATTTTCATTGCTTCGCTTTCTTTTTCCAAAAAAATATTCGCAGATTTTTCTTGTTGAAAAATTTTGAAATTTGAAGACAAGACTCCTTTCCGTTCTTTTTTTTTTTGCTTTTTTCCTTTTATTTCTTTCGAATCGGAAATAGGAAAGGAGACTTTGGGGGATACATTCTCCTTGCGATATATGTTGAAAAATTTATTGAATTCGATTTTTGCTCTTATTGTTAGTAAACACAACTTTATCACTATTTTATTTATTTTTTATATCCAAGCACACAAAAGGGGCGGACAAAAGACAATGTGCTAGATTCTCAAATACGATTTCACCATTCACCAACTTTTAAAAAATTTTATATTCTTTCGAATTTTCAGACTTTTAAAATTCTTCTTGTAATTATTAATGATGTTAACTAGATCTTTAATTGTCACAAGAAAAAAAAAATAAAATCTTAAAATTCAAAAGAATATCCAATTTCTAAAAAGTTGGTGAATGGTGAAATCGTATTCGAGAATCGAGCACAATATGTTGTTTGGTCCCATGGGTCCGATCCACGTGCAGTACTTTTAAGTTATTCTGACTAAAAATATTTTATTTACTAAACACACTTGTAGCGAAAACGACGTTTTTTAGAGGTTTGGTTTTGTTCTTCGAGGGAGATCTTTTCCCCTTTAAGATCGGTTTTGCCCATTTTCGAACATAACCAGCATATGAACACAAGACATATTCAAGCCACACTTCAGAGTATCGATATATATATGGGGCATTCAATGCCAAATAATACAACACGACCCTTTTTGATTTCACTAATTTTTTGATAAGAAACTAAAATTCAATTAATTTAGACCAGTAAAAAATGCCGATATCTTAAAAAAAGTTGGACAACAATTTGTTGGTATTTGAATGTAGTTTAAGAAGAAAATATGAAAAAATTATTCCATTATCTATCACTTAATTTAGAAGTTTAAAAATTAAAAGTCCGAAACATTTTTGAACCGCTGAACCGATATCGCTCAAATGCAATACCAAACTTCTAGGAAGAACTTCCAACAAATATGTTATCAGTATCAGTCATCTCCGTGTAATATTTTGGCCGTGGTCACAATTTCCACAGACAGACAGACGGACATCGCTATAATGTCTTAAAATTGATCGGGGATCATGAATATATATACTTTATGGGGTTCCAGACCGATATTTCGATGAGTTACAAACGGAATGACAAACTTATATATACCCTCTATCACTAACAAGGGAAGTATCCCTGGTGTCACCCTCTGATCTTCATGAAATTTGGATATGTTGTTAAAAACGAAAATTAATTCGACACGTATTTTTTTTTAGCGGCCCAAACTCATTTTTAGGGGGGGGGGGTTGATTTGTATGGGGGAAATTGACAATTTTCAGTTTTTTGGGATTTACACCTACTTAAACAAAATTGATATAGGCATGTGTAGTATCAACTTAAAGGAATCAAAAATACCTATCTCGTGGTGCTAACAAGGGGCCAAAGAAGTTAACATTTTTCGACTTATTAACAAAAATGTCTTAAAATTTTGGTATTTTACTCAATCTGACGAAAAGTTGTGCATGTTCGGACACGTTTTTAGCTTAAGTAGATAGGTTTTCCAAAGACCTTTCATTTGGTATGTAAGATGACTAGGTTTCTTTGCATAATATAGGAGATAAACGAAAAAAACTGAAAAATGGCCTTGTCTTCCCCCCTCCTTTTTACCGCCTAAATATGAATTTGGGCCGCTAAAAAAAATATTTGTCCCTTTATTTTTTCTGCTCTAAAAAATAAAACCAATTCCATAAAGATCCGCGGGTGACACTAGGGAGACTTCTATTGTAAGTGGAGGATATACAAATCTACTCTAAATTACGCAACTTTTAACCCATAATTTGAGCTGTGATAATAATTCCTTTAATTTTTTTTTAAACTTTTCAAATTTTTTGATTGTGATTTATTTAATATGGAGCTCCAAAAAAAATAAAGTTGTAAGATACTGACAAATCGGGCAAAACAAAAAAAGTCCTTCTAATTTCCAGTTTACAGAAGGCGAACGCTACACACGAACGAAAATTTTACATGTATTTTGTTGTTGTTACAATAACAAAACACATGCAAAATTTTCGTTCGTGTGTAGCGTTCGTCTTCTGTAAACTGGCACTAAGACTTTTTCAGTGTAAATTTTCAGATTATTTTGATGGGTTGGAGCAAATTTGTATGGGAGCCCCCTTAGAAATGGGACATATGGCGTTAGTTTGTTCTGAAAAAAATATTAAGGCGGAAAAATTAATGGGGGTCGGTCCTGTCATTGACCCCTCTACGACACACCATTTGAGCAATAGACCTGATTTAAAGATTGGAAAATTACAATAAAATTTTTTCAAAAAATTTAACAAATAGCAATAATTATTACTTATCCCACGATCCTACTGGAAAAAAAAAACGCTAAAAGTTTTCCACAAAAAAATTTACAAAAAATCAAAGAGTACTTACATTTTCAAAAATGAGATTTAAATTTAAAAACTTGAAAATCTCATAATTGAACGGCGGTAGGCAAAATCGCCCAAAAAATTTTATGAAAAATCGCCCAAATAATACGAAAAGATGCCCAAAAAGAAAAATACGAAATTTCACCTAAAGTTAACGAAAAAAAAGCCCAAGAAAGAAATGAAAAATGACAAAAAGAAAAAGATTTTTCCGAAAATACCTTTTTCCCAAAACACATATTACCCAAAAAAGCTTTATTTTTCTTAGACGGTGGATTTAAGGCATGGAGTTTGTAATCCCCAAGCCCGGCCGAAGGCTAGCTATGCAGAAAAACTTTTAAGAAAAAAAGAACAAATTTTAAGACTTCCATGTTTTTGAGTTCTTAATAATATGGTCTGAAAAAGCTATAAGTAGTTAATTGATGTAAAAAATATTGAGTGTGTAACATAAACTATGAAGAAATAGAATAAATTGCATGGAAATTTTAACAAAAAATCGCTTTTTGTTATTTTCGATCATGTTTGAAGAAGTTATGAGAAAAAGAAATTTAAGTAAAGGAACAAGTTCCGAATTTTTGCCACGAAGGAGTTTTTTTATTATACACTCAAAAAATTTTTTTACAAAAATTTCTGAAAAGGTTTTTTACTAAAAACTGATTTTTCTGTAGTCAAAATTTTTATACAAATAAGTGTTTTCTACTTAAATTTATTTGTGTTCAAAATATTTCAAAAAATTCTAGTCAAAGGATTAAGACAATTATTTTATGTTTAAAAATTACAATCACTGAAAAGTGTTTTTTTTATACTTGAATTCATTTTTATTCAAAATATTTTTTAATATTATTTTTCAAAAAATTTCTAAAAAATTTTTTACTCGAAATAAAATTTTTCTATTAAAAATTTTTGATTTTTTTTAACGTTAAGAAAAATACTAAAAAAGTTTTTTTTTCGTTCAAATTCATTGGTATTTAAAATGTTTTGGGAGTTTTAGGGGGTATTTATGGATTCAGCAAAGTCGAATTAAGCTTTTGTGCTTATATTTTATAACACGGTAAAGGATTAGATTTAAAATTATATAAGTTTTCGTTTTGAAATGTCTTTTCCAACCATATCTAGCAGACAGACTCCACCAAAAACTCTAAAAATGTTTTGCTAAAAAAACTGTCAACACTTTATCTCCCATTTTTTTTCTAAATCTCTACATAAAACAGGCAGCTTTTTAACCTTTGGTAATAAATTAATCAACTATTTTTTTTGCAACGTTTTATACATGAAAATTAAGCCGCCCGCTTTTATTAACAAAGCAAAAAAAAACTTTAAGACCCTCCACAATAAAAACTTAAATAAAAAATACCACAATATTTTTTAGCTTAAATCCTAAAAGACAAATTTTTTCTTTAATAGCAAATTTTTCTATAGGCGGCATGAATTATTTGATTTGAATTCAACCCACACTTGAGTGCGCACTCCAGTCTTAAAATATCTACACAATGGTTTTGCCATAGTGTCTTTAACAATAAACAAAAAAATTAAATAAAAAAAAACTTACCTCTATTAAAGTTTGCTGTCTTTCGCTGGCATCCCATTGATCGAATATTGAATCCAAACCCAACATAAATTCCATTGATTTTCGTGATCTACGGCGACTGCGTCGCTGTAATTCTTCTTCAGATGGTTTAGCATTGGCCAACGATTCACAATACCGTACAAAATCCAAATCGATGTGATAGCCATAAGGACAGCAATTACAGCTGCGTACATTGGCATATTGTGGTATATTACCTACAGCAGAGAAGGTAGAATAACAAAAAGAAAAATTATTGAAATGAGAAAAAAATATTTTGAAAATGGTTAAGTTAAGTTTTTAAATTACACCATTTTAAAGAGGAATTTATAAAATTAAAATTTAATTAACAAAATTATTAAAGACATTTGGAAAAAATTTTTTGAAATAAATTAAAAAATTTTTTGAAAACGTTTCATATAAATGATTTGATCTGGTCTGATCTGTTAAGATATAATTATATCAATTGTATCTGATAAGATCGATTACACCATCCGACAAAAATTAAAAAATGTCGTTAAACACGAACGTTTAAAACTAGAGAGTAAATATAGTAAAACTGCATTTACAGTTTTTCATTTCGTGATCCTGTTTCCTTTTAAAAGAACTTCAAAGTTTTAGAGGGCTACATTTTATAAAAGATTTTTTTAATATTTGTAATTGTGCTAGGATGCCACTAGTAGATAGCAAATGAAAGAGGAGGATCTCTCCTAATTTTCCTATTTTATTATTTATACATATCAGCAAAAGGAGGTAAGTTACGTCCTTTAAAAACTTTATCCTTTAATATCATTCAAAATTTTCAACAAAATATTTTGATAAAGTTTTCAAAGGAATTTATTCACATCCTTCTATCCTGATATGGTAAAATAAAAAATTGAAAAATTATGGGAAATCCTCTCCTTTCATTTGCCATCACCAGTAGCATCATAGGACAAGTACAAATATTTCAGAAATATTTTACAAAATGTATCCCTTAAAAATTTGAAGTCCTTTGAAAAGGAAACAAGATCACGAAATGATCCACTTTCAGACGTATATCATTTGGTTTATGTTTAATATTGGCTGTCGAACGGTGTTAGATACGACGCTTGTTCAAGTCCCGAAATTGGGTACAAATTTCGTCTCAAATGGATCTGATCAGATACAAATATTACAACTAGATCCTAACAGATGTAATCAGATCTAATCGATTTTTCACGGGCATTTACAATATTTAAGAAATATTTAGGAAATGGTATTTTAATATTTTATTTTATATATTTAAATATTCAAGGTCATTATAATTTGTTTTAAATATTCAAGTTCAATTTCTTTTGTTCAATAAATTTGCTTAAGATAATCGTATTGAAATCGATCCATAATGTGGTTTGAAATTCTATGCTCAAGCAAGTTTTTTTAAAAAAAAGCCTTTTGGCAAAATCATGACTTTAGAATTTTAAACCATAATAAAATCATAATAATATATGGTCAACAAGTATTAACTTATGGCCACACCTGTGGTTTTGAAAATAAATTTAATTTTTTTTCTGTCACAACACATTATTTGTCCACTTGTAATCACTTTAAAAAACTACTTAATGTTTTGTGATATGTGTTAGTGGAAGCACAATTCAGGCAAATCATGCGAGAAAATCGCAAGATTTTGCAAAGATTTTTATATTAACTGCATTATTTTTATATGTTATTCGTAAAAGATCAATAGAAATTCGAAAATTGTATTTTTAACTCGAATATTTCAATTAAAATTTGATGATTTCATTTGAAAATTCTACTTGTAGTTCGAAAACTACATTTGAGATGCGTACACAAACAATTGTAAATCGCAAAATATCAATTGAAATTCCAGAGAACATCATTTGAAATTGCTCAAAGATCAATTGAAATTCATAAAAGATTAATTTTTATTCCTAAGCGATCCAATTGTAGCTCGAAAAAGATCTATTGAAATTTGAAGATTCCATTTCCAGATGTAATCTAAAAAAAAAGATCCGAATAATTCGAAAAACATTATTTCAAATTTTACAAAAATAATTAAAATTCGAAAAACATTAATTCAGATTCTCAAAAGATCAATTGTAAATCGTTAAAGATCAAATGAAGTTCATAAAAATTTGAAAGAGATGAAGTATAATTCGTAAAAGATCAATTGAAATTCAAAATAATCGATTGAAATTCAAAGATTCTTTTTTCAGATAAAATTCGTAAAAATCAATAGAGATTAGAAGATTTATTTGTTATTCAAAGATTTCATTTTTAAATCGTGGATTTTAACTCGAATACGAAGATTCAACTTGTAATTTTATTTCCAAAATTCTATCAGAAATTCGTAAAACATCAACATTCAAAAAAGATCAATTGAAATTTGGAGACTGCAATTTTATTTCGTAACACCGTCCGACAGCCAATAATAAACATGAATCGGATGATATACGTCTGAAAGTAGAGATTAAATGGAGTAAAACTTTTTCATTTAGTGATCCTGTTTCCTTTTAAAAGGACTTCAAAGTTTTAAATGATACATTTTGTAAAATATTTTTAAATCATTTGTACTTGTCCTAGAATGACACTGGTGATGGCAAATGAAAGAGAAGGATCTCCCTTAATTTTTAATTTTTCTACATTTTGCTACATCAGGATAAAAGGATGCGAATAAAGGCATTTGAAAACGTTATCAAAATATTTTTGGTGAAAATGATATTGAAGGATACATTTTTGAAAGGACGTAACTTACTCCCTTTTTCTTGATTTGTAAAAATAATAAAATAGGAAAATTACACACAAAAAAAAAAAACTTTGTCAAATTACTAGGAAAAGTCTCGTAATCCCATTTAACCAATATTTTACAGTTTTCCTTGTTTTTTAACAAATCAAAATTTACATTTTTTTTTTTTTGTTATTTTACAATTTTTTTTGGAATTTTACAATTTTTTTTGGAATTTTACAATTTTTTTTGGAATTTTACAATTTTTTTTGGAATTTTAAAAATTTTCAAGATAATTTTACAAAATAAAATCTAGTAAATTCACGAGAATTCCTTGTAATTTTAATTGCCCCAAAAAACTGTAAATTAACAATTTTATTGTTAAAAATCTTGAAAAATAACAAAATTATTGGTAAAAAGCTTGTAAAATTACTAGGAATTTTCTTAAAACAGGAGGTTGCAAAAAATCTAATAAAATTACGAAACCTCTTTGTAAATTTTATCGTACCAAAAAATTTGTAAATTTACAATTTTATTGGTAAAAAACTTGTAAAATTACAAAACTATTGGTAAAAATCTTGTAAAATTACTAGGAATTTTTGTCAAATAGTAGGTAGCAAACAAAAAAAAAAGTTACAAGTTTTCTTGTAATTTTACAAGGTTTTTTTTTGAGTGTAGGGGAGATCCTTCTCTTTCATTTGCTATCACTAGTGGCATGGTAGGATAAGTATAAATACACTGCGAATCACATCAATAAGGAATCGAGTTTTTCACTTTTTAATCGAATATATCTTTGTAACGAATAAGCGGAAAAATATAAAAAAATGCACTGATAGAGACCATTATCTAGCTAATAACGTCAAATAATAACAATAATCAAAAGACTGAAAGAAGTCCTTTAAAAAAATATTTTTCGGCAACTTGTTAAAAAGTTACTAGTTTTTTATGAATCACTTGAATAAGGAATTTTTTAATACAGACCAAGTAGGACCTGAATCCAATTTGTTATGGATAGCAATTCCTTAAACAGTAAAAACAAAACAGTTTTGTTTCGAATTTCAATAAAAATGAGACTCACAACAGCTCTCAGATCTTCCGAAAAGAAAAAAATACTGTATTTAAAGTCCAAAGTGTTAAAGGCCGTTGAAATCGCGAAAATAATAGAGAGGGGCAAACCTATTGAAGGCAATTATTTAAATAACATTAAGATCTATGGAAAAAAAACGAATGGGTGAACTAAAATGGCAAGAACAGAACGAAATCGACAAAAATTTTAAGAATTCCCTCGAATTCCACGTTGACAGGTTGCAAAATTATCAAAGAAAGTGGTGATTTAATGGGTATTTTGACAGTCCATCACGATTAAAAATTAAATGAGTTCATAGTCTGTTGCATATTGCAAAAAAAGCCACCCCTTAGTTCCAAACTTAAGACGCATCGATGGTAACGTAAGGAACAGTAATGATACCACAGTAGAATAGCGCTCCCCATACTATAACAACACCTTCTATGATCTGTCTGCTATGCAAAAACGGTTTTTATTGTCTCAAATCACCGAAAACCATTGTATGCGTCCAATGCAACGGCATTATTTTTTTTTTTCGTCGGAATAAATTACTTTGAAAAATTTCTCAGACCGTGTCATTGTATTCCTGCAGAGATTAATGCGCTGCTTACTACGTTTGACATTCAGCGATTAGTTTTTGCATAATTTTCGACGAGCTATGAACTCACTTGACTTTTAAACGCGACGGACTGTACAAATACTCGCATTAACGCCACTTTATTTGAGGATTTTGAAAGATGTCGGCGTAGAATTTGGGGGAATTTTTAAAATTTTTGCCGATCTCGTTCAGTTGTTGCCATTTGAGTTCGCCCATTCATGTTTTTTCCATAGTTCTGAATGTTATTTAGATAATTGCATACAGCAGTTTTTTCCTCTCTTTTATTTTCGCGATTTCAACGACCTTTGACACTTTGAACTTCAAAGTCAGTACTTTTTCCTTTTCGGAAGAGCTAAGAGCTTTGGGAGTCCCGTTTTTATTGAAATTCAAAACAAAACTGTTTTGTTTTTGTTGTTTGAGGGATTTCTATTCATTACAAATTGGATTCAGGTCCTACTTGGTCTGTATTACAAAATTCCTTATTCAAGTGATTCATAAAAAACTGGTAATTTTTTAACAAGTTGCCGAAAAATATTTTTTTAAACTTTTGATTATTGTTATTATTTGATATTATTAGCTAGATAATGGTCTCTAGCAGTGCATTTTTTTATATTTTTCTGCTCATTCGTTACAAAGATATATTCGATTAAAAAGTGAAAAACTCGATTCCTTATTGATGTGATTCGCAGTGTATTAAAAAAATATTTAATAAAATTTAATCCTTTAAAACTTTAAAGTCCTTTTGAAAGAAAACTGGATCACGAAATGAGAAATTGTAAATGCAGTTTTACTACATTTAGTCTCTAATTTTAAACGTATATTATACAGTTCGTTTTTAATGACTTTTTTATTTTTTTTTGGACGGTGTTATCCAAGTTATAAACCTTTTTGCTTTCTGTCCGTCCGTCTGTCTGTGGATGACACGATACAGTCAAAAAAAAAGAGCTAGACTCCTGAAGTTTAGCAAAAATATCTCGTATGGCCATAGATTGGTTAATTTTGGAGATTGGTAAAATCGGATAAGGGGGTAAAAATTTCCCCGTTGAGGAACTAAACCAACCTCTAAAAAAACTTACGGGTTTTAATATACATTTGTTAAGCAAATGAAACATTTTAATGTAAGAAGATGTTCGCAGTCTTGAATTTGGAACCCGGGGATAAGAAATGGGTTTCTTTAGTCCTGGCCCTTTTGTGGGCGTGAAATGAAACATTTTTATGTCGAAATAAGTTCGAAGTCCTGCATTTGGACCCCGGGGATAAAAAATGTTTTTTTTTTCGGTCCGCCTCTTTTGTGGGCGTGGATATTATAAAAATATTTAAAAAATTATAAAATTGTATTACTTAAGCGCCAAATGCATAATAATTGAATTTTTAAACATAAACCGCGAGGGGGAAGTGACCCCCAATTGCCTCTGCCGACCCCTACCCCTCCATTTGCAAATCACGCTACTTTCATTTTTATACCCTCCACTCTAGTGATAGAGGGTATATATAAGTTTGTCATTCCGTTTGTAACTCATC
Organism: Pegoplata infirma; assembly: GCA_963921195.1. NCBI lineage: Eukaryota > Metazoa > Arthropoda > Insecta > Diptera > Anthomyiidae > Pegoplata > Pegoplata infirma. The sequence goes on along the minus strand of CAWUER010000686.1, from coordinate 22,707 downwards.
GAAATATCGGTCCGGGACCCCCATAAAGTATATATATTCATGATCCCCTATCGATTTTAAGACATACTAGCTATGTCCGTCTGTCTGTCTGTGGAAATGGTGATCACGGACAAAATATTACACGGAGATGACTGAAACTTAAAATATTTATTGGAAGTTTTCCCGAGAAGTTTGGTATTACATTTGAGCGATATCGGTTCAGCGGTTCAAAAGTTATGAACGAAAGTGTAAGGACACCTCCAAAATTTTAGTACATTCAACATAACCTAAAAATACAAAATGCTTTAATTCGGCTTATGTGAACATAATTGAACACCAAATGGTATTTAAACAAGTACAAACATATTTTTTGACAAAAAAAAAGAAAAAAATCCGCGATTTTTTTTGTCGCGGAAATTTTTTTTCAAAAAAATTTTTTTTTTTCAAAAGTAATTTCCTTTTAAATAAAATTTTTGCAATACTCTTTTAGAAATTGTGGAGGGTATCACTACATTCGCCAAGGCCGAATTTAACTTTTTTACTTGTTATTATTCAATTTGTTTACATTTTGAAAAAAACTCTTTTTATTACATTTTGGAGGGTATTAATGAATCGGCTAAGCCGAGTTTAACAAATTGATCTGTTTCTACACGCCACTCTTCGAGCAAGATTAGGCTGTGTTAAAATGGGGACAAAATCGGGTAATGGCATTTCATTCCTCTTTATTTAGAACTTTAAAAATCGTCAAAACGAAAATCCTAGATGATCCTGTTTTTGAGTTTTCACTAAATAATTACAGTGTTTGACAACAAAAACCTCCCAGTGAAATTTCCAAAAGATTCTTATAGATTTTGCTCTTCTGAATCCAAATCTGCCATCCAATTTTTTCTAGTACACATCTTTTTTGAAATATTCGCTGTTGAAAATTTTAAAAAACCAATAATTTCGTATAAAATGGCCCTCCTGATTTCAAAACTGCAATCCAATTTTGTCTAACATGTTTCGTTGTCGAAATATTCGCGTTTAAAAATTTTTCCACATGAAAATCTCGAACGCGAATATTTCGAAAACCGAAAATGTTAAAAAAATTTGGATACAGTTTTGGAATCAGGTGGTCCATTTTATATGAAATTAAGTCCCCGAGTAAAAATAAACATATATAACAATATATAACTAGATGCAAACATAATAAATCATATATGATTATATATCGCGTGAGATATTTTCAAAATTTTTTAAATGCAGTCATATGTAGTTATAAATAATTGAATCATGATTCGGATTAAAAGGTGTACGGTTGATATAATTATATAAAATTATATGAGGGTCAATACAAAATTTGTTTTTCTGCCCGAGTAAAAATAAACATATATAACAATATATAACTTGATACAAACCTAACGAATCATATATGACCATATATTCCGTGAGCTATTTTCTAAATTTTTTAAATGCAGTCATATATAGTTATATATAATTTAATCATGATTCGGATTAAAATGCGTACGGTTGATATAATTATATGAGGGTCAATACAAAATTTGTTTTTCTGTATAATTTAATATAAAATTATATATTTATCATTCTGTTCCATATATAACTATAAATGTTTCTAATTAACCAACAATTTTTTAAGTTTTTAGGCAAAGTATAAAAAACTTTTTAAAATGTTCCTAAACATTTCCTTGTTAGGGTTATGTATATCACCTATCTGGTTCGAAGCGTACCCGAGCATTTTTTTGTTTAAGAAAATTATATGTTTGGTGAATGTATCGTTGACCTGTGGTGTAACTCAACCCAAACCAAAAAACACCAGGATTTTACATGTTTTTATGCAATTAGATCTAATTAGATCCACTAATATATGCCAATGTCTGATCAAAACTCGGATGAAATCAAATCATATTTTATACAAGTTGATCTTTTTTAATGCAAAAACATCCACCATTATTCGGATCAAATTGCGTATAAATATATATTGTGTTACATATCATTATATATTGTATCATATAAAAATTTTTACTCGGGTCATATTTTTGGAAAAATTTGTAGCAGCGGACCACCAAAAGTGTAAAATTATTGGTATTTAAACTTTTCAACAACGAGTATCTCAAAACGGTGCGTACTAGAAAAAATTGGATGACAGATTTTGATTCAGAAAAGCAAAATCTAAAGGAATCAGTAGGAAAATTCACTGGGAGGTTTTTGTTGTCGGTCAGTGTAAGTATTTAGCAATAACTCGAAAACAGGATTAGTTATGATTTTCGTGTTAAAGATTTTTGAAGTTCAAAATATTGTGACCCTTTTTTGTCACAATTTTAACACAACCTAAACTTGCTTAATGAGGGGTGTGTCTAATTTTAGTTGATCTTTTTTAAATTTTAAATAATCTTTCACGAACCCCAATTGATTTTATCCCAATTTCAATAGTTTTTTCTCGAATTTCGAAAATTTTTTAACGAACATTAATGTTTTTTTTATTAATCTTTTTTTATCTTTAAAAAATTGAAAAGAGGCTAAGAAAAGTTAAGCACATTTTATTTTAATAAAACAAAACTCACATATTTCTGGTATTTTTCTAAATTTAATAAGTTTAATTTGTTCTCGTCGAATTTGTTTATGATAACCATTGTATTTATTAAAATACCATAAAATTAATATTAATAATAAAAATAAATCAAAAATCATTTTGAAATTTTAACGAGTCTTATAATTTTTTTTTTTTGTATTTCAAATAGTTTTTTTGGTTTTAATAATTCGATTAATTTTAAATTCGTTAACACTTTTTCATTTTTAACGGTACTAAATTCAATTTCATACTAAAATTTATGTGAATTTTTTGTATTTTTTTATTCTAATTGTTGTTATAACTATTATCTCATAATTTAATTGTATACGCTGCTTTTTTTAAATAAATGTTGAGTAATATTTAAAAAAAAACAAAAAAGTTCTTTTGCCATTATATTCTAATCTAATTGTTTATACTCGTTGTATGAAAATCAAATGGTAAATGAAGGAATAAACAATAAATATAATTAAACAGTTGGTATTAAAAAAATAATAAAAAAAAAGGTTTTGATAAGGTGTACTGTTTTTTTATCATAATGATTAGAGGACAAATAAAAATTAAAGAAACAAAGTCGCAAGAAAAGTGAAGAACAAAAGCTTTTAAAATTGTTTTTGGAAATTTATAAAAAAGCTTTAAGCAACACAAAGTTAAACTGAGGTGAATAAAGTTTGTTTTAACGGCCTTAAAAAAACGGATGGAAATTTTGATTTTTTAAATGGTAGTGAACTCCTCCAAAAAAGTACTTTTTCGAATGGGATGGAAATGAGTTTGATTTCTAAGCCCCCCTGGTCCAAGTGCAGAACTATAAACTTTTTCAGTTTATATGTCTAACAAAAGCAAGCTGTAAGGAAATAATTTTTTTTTTTCAAAAAGTTGTTGTAGCTCTTCAAGGGAAAACTTTTTCCCCTGATCCAATTTTGCCCATTTATGACATCAACCTAAATATGAAATTGTTTATACCGTACCACCACAGTATGTTTTGGCACGAATATGTTTGTTCATATGCCGGTTAAGTTCGTAAATGGGCGAAATAAAAACCAACCTATGAAAAACGCCATTTTTACATATTTTTTGTATTCATGGTTAACAAATGAAACAATTTTATGCTAGAACAAGTTCAATGTCTTGTACTTGGAGAGTAGAAAATGTTTTCTATTACAATAGTGCAAAAAGCTTAATAACACTGTGCTACAGTGAAAAAATACTTCTGATGTGACATGGTATAGGTTGTTGGTTTTGTCGAGTAGATCATAAAAATTTCCATTTTACTTGCCAGATATCCTCAAATTTTAGAGTTATTCCCGTGTAAAAATGTATTAGATCTTATCTGATCTGTTCATATATGTTCATATATAATCGTATCTGATTGCATATAATTATATCTGAAATGTCCAAAATCGAGATCTAATTATATCTCGGATTTGGTCAACATAGCCACAAAATTGGCATTTAATTATATCTGACCAGATATAATTATATACAATCAGATGCAATCATATATAATTAGATATAAGTAGATCTGACAAGATCTAATCGATTTTTACACGGGTTGTCAAAAAACGTTTTTTAGGGACTTTGCTCACTAAACCTTGTGTAATTCAGCAAATTTTCAACCGATTTTAAATTTTTTAACTGTTTTGCATAGAAGTAGGGTAGGGCTTTCCATGTGTGTGAATTGGTTTACACATTTAAGAAAGATATCTTTCATTCGAATTTATCGATTTTTTTCTGCTATAGTTCGTTTAACAACCTTTATGTTTATAAACGTATTTTTAAAGAAAATTTAATTCTGAATAATTCAGATAATAATTGACAGAGTTGTGATAATTGTTCTAAAAAAGAAAATTAAGATTTTACAGGAAATCGCCGTTCAGATAACCCAGGCAAAAAAAAAATTTATCATGTATCGAAATCGGTATAGTGTTTTTCGTGAATTTACGAGATAAAACAAGTAAGAGTGTTAAATTCGGCTGTGTCGAATCTTTTGTACCCTTCAATATGCAAAATAAATTGCAGGGGCGTTTTACTTTTTTTTGGGGGGGTCGGTAGTGGTTTGAGGGGGGGGGGGGGGGGGGAGCCAATTTCCTCTCGAAATATATGTTTTAAAATTCATTCCTTTTGTTTTTGGGGGGGCTTGTCGGGGGTCCTTGGGACACCTTCTCTCTGGTCAAACATTTTTACAAATTTAATTACTATGCTTTTTGTACAAAATATATACAATTTCATCATTATATAAATTATTTGCTAATATCCACGCCCACAAAAGGGGGCGGACCAAAAAAAAAGTAATTTTCAAATCCCCTGGATCTAAGTCCAAGACTTTGAACTTTTTCCAGCATAAAAAAGTTTCATTTGTTTAACAAAAATACAACAAACCTACAAAAAGTTACCTTTTTTCGTGGGTTGGTTTACTTCGTCAAGGGGGAACTTTTTCCCCCTAGGTCCGATTTTGCCCATCTCCGAACTTAACCAGCCTATGAATATAATACATATATGTGCCAAATTTCAGGAGTCTATCACTTTTATTTTGGACTGTATCGTGTCTTCCACAGACGGACGGACGGACAGACGGACGGACGGACAGACGGACATCGCTAGAATGTCTTAGAATCGATCACTGATCAATAATATATATATTTTAAGGGGTCCTAGACCAATATTTCGATGCGTTACACACGGAATGACAAAGTGAGTATACCCCCATACTGTAGTTGGAGGGTATAAAAATGGTACTTTTCAGAGGTTGCTCTAGTTCTTCAAGAGGGAATTTTTTTCCCCTGGTCCGATTTTGCTCAGTTACGAACTTAACCCGCCTAGGAACATTAGACATATTCATATCAAGTTTCGAGGGTCAAGCTCTTTTATTTTGGACTGCATTGTGTTAACTAAAGACGGACAGACGGACGCACGGACGGACGGACAGGCGGACGGACGGAGAAAGCTAGAATGTTTTAAAATGGATCACTGATCATAAATACATACACTTTATGGGGTCCTAGACCAATATTTGATGCGTTACACAAGGAATTACAAAGTGAGTATACCCCCATACTGTAGTTGGTGGGTATAAAAACACTGTAACTTTCAAAAGGCAATTCTGAGGATGCTCTGGCCTAGTTCGAATTGAATTTCAGCCAAATCGGTCCAGTGGTTCTTTTAAATCCACACCCACAAAAGGTGGCGGACCGAAAGCCGAGAGCTATTTTTTAATCCTCTGGGTCCAAATGCAGGACTTTAAACTTCTTGTAGCATAAAAATATTGCATTTGTTAAACAAAAACAAAAAAAAAAAACATTTTAAAAAAATTTTATTTTCAGAGGTTGCTTTAGTTCTTCAAGGGGGAACTTTTTTTCCCTGGTCCGATTTTGCTCATTTACGAACTTAACCCACCTAGGAATATTGGATATATTCGTACCAAATTTCGGGAGTCTAGCTTTTTATTTTGGACTGTATCGTGTTAACTACAGACGGACGGACAAACGGACATCGCTAGAATGTCTTAGAATGGATCACTGATCATAAATTTATACACTTTATGGGGTCCTAGACCGATATTTTGATGCGTTACACACGGAATAACAAAGTGGCAATCCTGAGGATGCTGAAGCTTAGCATATATATTTGTGGTTCTCCTGGCCTAGTTCGAATTGAATTTCAGCCAAATCGGTCCAGTGCACTATAGGAAATTTTACCCTTTTTTTGGCCAAAATTATTTACAGCCAAACGGCTGGACCGATTTGACTGATTTTTTTTTATTTGACTTTTGGAAGACTCTTTAGAGGGAGGGAGTGACTCTTAAAGGTTTTCATACACTCAAAAAAAAAAATTAGTAAAGTTACCTAAAAAATTACCTAATAATTAGTTCCAAACAGGGATCCCGGGTAATAAGTTGCCGCATCTAAGATTTTTTAGATCCTTGATAGATTATATGGTTTTCTAAACTGTTTTTACAATATTTTTTTTTTTGAGTGTACACTAACTTTCGAAGATAACAGTAGAAATTTATTTTAACAATGTTAAGAAGTGTCAAACAAATCTACTTTTTAATAAGGATTTTATTCAAAAATTTTAATTTTGAGTTCCAAGTCGTCAACTACATTTCAAAATGCCACTACGGGCAGCCGTAGATGATGCAAGAGCTAGGGGCTCAACTTCCCTATTTAGATCTTTAGAGATTTCTGCTGTAACTCGTATTTTTGTTCTCGCAGATTTTGACAAAAAAGTTAATTGCGGTCGCCCAAGTTTCGATTTAGTGGAGGCAGGCTGCGTTTCAAGTTTTTTTTAGCCAAGTATTGCCTTTAAGCCAAACAGCATGCTGTCTTTCAAAAATTTTCAAACTCCTACAACTTTTAATCCTTTTCATATTTATATTTGAACAAAATATTCTTAATTCCTCCTTTATATATTGTTTAAAGTTTTCGAAACATTCACTCTCAGCAATGTATGCAAAGAAATGGTCAGAAATAGCGGCTCCTTATCCACCTCTGCTTTATTTCTCTCGCCATGTATTAAATAACTCTGAATTTGGCACTCAGTAGTCACCTGGAAAAATGGGTATAAAAAAAAAGTTTGCACATATCCGACCTTGAAATTTTTTAAATTCGGAAGGTAATTGATTGTCCTAGAGAACTTTTATGGTTTTATAGCTAACATATGCTATCATTTTTTTTAAAGTCAAAATAAAATTCCAATTCATACTTCAATAAGTTCATCTTAAGGTCACTTCAATTTTTCCAATAAAATCGATCTAATAGATGAGTTCACCAACATTTCACTATTTATCATTAAAGTACTCACCTTTGACATTATTTTCCATTTTTTAGTTTTTAAAAACTATAAATTCTTAATATAAAAACTTTTGTTAGAAGCTATCACAAAATTCGCTGCTCTCAATCGTTATTTTATAACTAAGTAAGAAATTGCAAGAAAAACTACTGATAAAGTGACAGTACATCAATTCTGTCGAAAAATTGAGAAAGAATTGTTTACTTTGTTAAGTTTTTTTTATATTAATGTGAAAAAAAATAATGTTTGCAAAAATTTTAATTTTGACTTTTGGCCAAAAAATGGGTAAAATTTCCTATAGTGCAGTGGTTCAAAAGTTATTAGCAAAACAGATTGGTTTCACCTTAAATTCACGTGTTGAAAATCCGTTAAACATGTTTTAAAAACATTGGTAAGTCACAAAAATATTTTACAACGTATTTTTGTCACCAAAAAATATTTTTACACTAAAAAAAATACACTCAACAAAATTTTACACTCAAAAAAAAAAATTAGTAAATTTTTTTTTTTTTTAAATTACTTAAAAAAAAATGCTTACATAAAATTAAATATTATTAATCAAAAATGTATTTTTTTCACGTTGGAAAATTTACTATTACTTAAAAAGGGCATTGTGGAGGATATCCATAGATTCGGCCAAGTCGAATTTAAATTTTCTACTTGTTGTGGCTTAAAAATATCTTTTTAGGCGTTTTTAGAATGTTTTTCAAAACACGTGAGAGATAAAATCCATCTAAAAATTCACTGTTTTGCTGAAATTCAATAACAAGCAGGCTGAAATTCTGAAATTTAATACCGATCTGAAAAATTACAAATTTGTATAAACTACAAATGTATTTCAACAGACATTACTGGATAATCTTAGAACCGATTCAGACTCATGAATATTTTCATATTCTAGGACCCTAAACCGATATTTCGAGGTATTACAAATCGAATAACAACGTTAGTATACCTAACATAGGGTGAAAGCACTGTTGCCAATTTGGTGTTTTTCCCGCTAAAACTAGCGTTTTTATTTTGCGTCTAGTGGGGAAAAATGTGATTTAGCGGGCAGCGGGAAATCTAGCGATTTTTACCAGCCACAACTTAACAATAAAAAAAATTAAAATTTTCCATACTTTTGATTTTGTTGTTTTAATTAAAGAACCGTTTAGATGAGCGGACTTGTAAAGCGACCTGTAAAAAATTTTTGAATAAAAATCTTGTTTGTACAGTCTTAACACAGCCGAATTAAGAAATGAATAGTATATATCTTGTGGTGCTTACAACCAAGGTAGATTTATATAAGGTAATATTCTAGGGACGTAAATGAAAACAATTTTCTTTCAAAATCATTTTAGTCGGCAAAAACGACTTAAATGTTCAGTGCACACATTAACCAATTTAAACGCTTTTTAAGACTTTAAAATTTTAGAAAGACACTTAATTATAAAAAAATATTGAAATTCAAACGAAATTCTTTTATTTTCCAAGACAAAAATTAAAAAAAAATTAAAATATTTTTAAGCATAAAAAGTGTAGTGTAAACTCAAGTCATTTATGCCGAACAAAATATTTGTATTTCGTTTTGAAAATTCGTAGGTATTATTGTTTTCAAATTTGTCAAAAAACTTACTATAGAGGAAAAGTTAGGTTATTGGATCTTACCTTGTATAAATCTACCTTGCTTACAACATGTCAAAAAAGAAATTATTTGTTTGACTTATTTACAAAAATGTAATGGTATTTTACTCAATATGACAAAAATTTGTCCATGCTTGGACACGTTTTTTACAGACTTGGATAGGTTTTCCAAAGACTTTTCATTTTATATACAAAATGACTAGGTTTCCTTGCATAAGGTGGGGTATAAGCGAAAAAAACTAAAAAATTACTGTTTCTTCCCCCGAAACATTAATTTGGACCGCTAAAAAAATACTTTTCCCTTTATTTTTTCTGCTCTACAAAATAAAACCAATTCCATAAAGATCCGCGGGTGACACTAGGGAGACTTCCCTTTTTGGTGTTGGCCAAACATGCACAGCTTTTTGTCATATTGAGTAAAGTGGAAAAATTTTATTACAATTTTGTTAATCAGTCGAAAATATTAACTTTTTTTGGCATGTTGTTAGCACCAAGAAATATGTCTTTTAAATACCTTTGAGCATGGGCCGCTGAAAAAAATACGTGTTGAATAAAATATCTCCAAATTTCACGAAGATCGGGGTGAACCAGGGAGACCTCCCTCGTAAGTCTAATTTAACTTTTTTTTTTTGTTTTCCTACATAAATATTTGTTTTTAATATTTTAATTTTGCCGATTATTTGGCTATGACCAAAACAGGTGTATTCGATTGTGTAATTTTTAAACTGGCTTTGTTAAAAAACTGTCGTTTTATAACATTTAAACTGTTTTAATAGCAAATACATACATTATTAAAAAAACGTTATATTTTTTCAAAAAACTGTTATATTTAAAAACAAGTAAAAAAGTTAAATTCGGCTTTGCCAAATGTAGTGATACCCTCCACAATTTCAAAAAGATTATTGCAAAAAACTTTTTTTTAAAAGGAAATTACTTTAAAAAAAATTTCCGCGAAAAAAAATTTTTGGTAAAAAAAAATCCGCGATTTTTTTCTTTTTTTGTCAAAAAATATGTTCTTACATGTTTAAATACCATTTGGTGTTCAATTATGTTCACATATGTCAACCAGCAGCCTAATTAAAGCATTTTGTATTTTTAGGTTATGTTGAATGTACTAAAATTTTTGAGGTGTCCTTACATTTTCGTTCATAACTTTTAAACCGCTGAACCGATATCGCTCAAATACAATACCAAACTTCTCAGGAGAACTTCCAATAAATGTGTTAAGTTTCAGTCATATCCGTGTAGTATTTTGGTCGTGATCACCATTTCCACAGACAGACGGACAGACGGACATCGCTACAATGTCTTAAAATCGATCGGGGATCATGAATATATATACTTTATGGGGTCCCAGACCGATATTTCGATGAGTTACAAACGGAATGACAAACTTATATATACCCTCTATCACCAGAGTGGAGGGTATAAAAAAACCGTTATATTTATTCAAAAAACCGTTATATTTTTTCAAAAAACCGTTACTTTTCAAATTTCATGATATTTAGCTATTTAATAGCTAAATTTATTTTCTGTTTTTGAATTTGGTGTTTTCTGGAGATTTTTTTTCCTGATTTAGCGGGTTTTTGTCAAAAAAAGTTGGCATCAGTGGGTGAAAGGTATAAAAATCCAATAACTACTATTAATTTCATTATCTGCTAACCTATGATTCAAAACATTTTTTTTAAATATTTTCCGTCAGTTCTATCATACTTTTTTTCTATTAAGAAATCAAAAGTCAGCATTCATTTGATTGATGGTTTATTTCAAAGAATTTGATCCTCTGTTAAAAACTTAATTAACCCATTCAAGCGGTTTTCAGCTCCATTTTTAGCATAATATGCATTTCCAAAAAAAATCATGAAAAAAATAAACAAAAAATTACAAATTAATAAATTAATTTCATTTCGTTATTTTTTTCATGTTGTTACATGTCACGCAAACAATTTTGTCATATAAAACACTTTTTTGTTGTTGTTGATATTGCTGAGCAAATTACAGCATTTAATGCTATAGTAACCAAAACAGAACCATATGTTCCCCCCCCTTTGTATACTTCTCATAATACTATATGTTTATGCATGCATGCATCATATAAATTAGAGATGGGTAAGTGTTGTACGAATTTCAAAAGTCACGGGTGAGTAAAGTTTATTTTACAAAATTGTTAAAGATTTTAGAGAGAATACAAAAAAGTAGGCAACACTTTTTTAAAATTTGTCTTAGAAAAAGTATGCTGTAAGTATTTTTATTATTAGCGCCAAAATGTAGGCAATGGTTTTTCGGTGTTATGGATTTTATTGTTTTCATATGTTAAAAACGTAAATTTTTTTATTTCCAATAGCTTTTTTAGCATCAATTACAATAGCTACGTTTTTTGCTATTATAAATTTATTTCTATTTATATTTCTTAAACGTGACTCAAACTCTCTCACTCTCCCATCTCTAGCAGAAATACAGAAAATACAAATTTTCGCATATTGCAAAAAAAAAAACATAAAAATAATTATTTTGAAAAAAAAAAAATTGAAAATTGAACTAAACATTCGTTCTCTGTTATATTTGAAGTCGTGTTATGCATTTTAATGATTATACGAAACGACTTAATGCAATCATCAGCAACATCAGCCAGCCAGCCAGCAAGCAATGAAAACAGCAGCACAGCTCTCAAGCGCTGTTATGCACAGCAATTTTATATAGTCAGTTTTTTTTCAAAATTTTAGCTTCATTAGTGACGTATATTAAATAAACTGCCAATAAAGGTAAATATAATTTAGTAGCTCTTTACATGTGTTTTAATAATTTTTGGTGTGCGTGTGTTTTTTTTTTTTTTTTTGGTTTATTTTTCGTAAAGAAATCCAAGAAATAAAAATCAGTAAAATATTTATGATTGACATTATGGTTTTACATTAAGAAAAAAAATGAAATTCCTGCTGTTTTTACAGTAGAGAATATATTATTTGTGTTAATTTTTTAGCTAAACGCCAGACACGCATGCGCCCACTATGTGATTCTTATTTTGGGTTGTTAAAAATGTTGCAATGCATTCATTCATTCAATAACGCCTACACATAGACATACCGTTTTATGATATGTTTTTCTTTTTTTTTTGTAAAATTACCTTTATGTGTAGGGTGAAAGAGAAAATAAAGTTTTATGTAAGGTTTGTAGCAGCGCGCTGCATCGTACTCTTACTCAGTTGAGCTTCCAGTATTTAGGAGCTAATTCCTTTAGTCGTTAGCGATTGAAATTCTAATCGACGTTTCGATTGTTTAATTTTTCTGTACGCCTTAAATTATGCTTTGATAAATAAAACCTTTTTTTTGTTTCCCTAACAACACTAAAATATGAAAAATTATTAAAATCTGTTATACATTAAAATTTAATTTAAGGCACACAGAAAAATAGAAAAATCGATTTTTAAATCAGAGTTTTAAGTTTCCGGAGTCGATAGCGATCAAAATTCCACTCGAACGTGCAGTTATTCAATTTTTTTATGCCTAAAATTATGCTTTCATAAATCGTTTTATTCTTTTCTTTCTTACTTTTACAGCATTGAAACACAAACACATGAAAATATATAAAAAGCTGGTATTTATCAACGCATACCTTTAGGCACACAAAAAAATTAAAATAACGAATGTTCAGTTAGAATTACGACCGCTATCAACTCCGAGAATTATCTCTTGTTTTGAAAACTTGGAACTCAAAGGTGTACCAAATCTCAATTCCTCTTCCATTTTCCATTCTTGACATTATTTTTTTCGAAGATTCCTATTGAATTGTGTTAAAAGTGTTAAGATCGTCTTTGCCGAATCTTTTAAAATAAAAAAAAATATTTTCAGGGACCTTTTTCTTAAGGGGGTCATTAGGGGACACCTTCCCCTCGCGAACAATGTAAACTAGTTCATTTATTATAATTTTTGCACTTTACAATCATATTTAAGCATTTTTTTTTATATCCACTGACCCAAGCGGAGACCTTGTTTTAGGGGTTATTTTAGTTCTTTAAGAGCGTTCTTTTTCACCTGGTTCGATTTTTCCCATATACGAACTAAAGCAGCCTATGACCGATATGTTCTTGCCAAACTTCAGGGATCTAGCTCTTTTGGTTTGGACTGCATCATGGTTTCAACAGACGGACATTCATAGAATGGTTTTCAATTTATCACTGATCAATAAAATATACTTTATGGGGTTCAGACCGATATTTCGGTGCGTTACATACGAAATGAAAAAGTGAGTATCTACATCCAAAATTGGTTAAAGATCAATTGATATTAAAAATTTTGACAAGAAATTTTTTTTGGTAAAAAAACTTTTTTAAATGTGCAATTTTTTTTTCAGTGTAAATTTTTATTTGTGTAAAATTTTTTTTTGAGTGTCGACATTTTTTTTGCAATTTTTTTTTGAGTGACAATTTTATTCATTCATTCATTCATTCATTCATTCATTCATTCATTCATTCATTCATTCATTCATTCATTCATTCATTCATTCATTCATTCATTCATTCATTCATTCATTCATTCATTCATTCATTCATTCATTCATTCATTCATTCATTCATTCATTCATTCATTCATTCATTCATTCATTCATTCATTCATTCATTCATTCATTCATTCATTCATTCATTCATTCATTCATTCATTCATTCATTCATTCATTCATTCATTCATTCATTCATTCATTCATTCATTCATTCATTCATTCATTCATTCATTCATTCATTCATTCATTCATTCATTCATTCATTCATTCATTCATTCATTCATTCATTCATTCATTCATTCATTCATTCATTCATTCATTCATTCATTCATTCATTCATTCATTCATTCATTCATTCATTCATTCATTCATTCATTCATTCATTCATTCATTCATTCATTCATTCATTCATTCATTCATTCATTCATTCATTCATTCATTCATTCATTCATTCATTCATTCATTCATTCATTCATTCATTCATTCATTCATTCATTCATTCATTCATTCATTCATTCATTCATTCATTCATTCATTCATTCATTCATTCATTCATTCATTCATTCATTCATTCATTCATTCATTCATTCATTCATTCATTCATTCATTCATTCATTCATTCATTCATTCATTCATTCATTCATTCATTCATTCATTCATTCATTCATTCATTCATTCATTCATTCATTCATTCATTCATTCATTCATTCATTCATTCATTCATTCATTCATTCATTCATTCATTCATTCATTCATTCATTCATTCATTCATTCATTCATTCATTCATTCATTCATTCATTCATTCATTCATTCATTCATTCATTCATTCATTCATTCATTCATTCATTCATTCATTCATTCATTCATTCATTCATTCATTCATTCATTCATTCATTCATTCATTCATTCATTCATTCATTCATTCATTCATTCATTCATTCATTCATTCATTCATTCATTCATTCATTCATTCATTCATTCATTCATTCATTCATTCATTCATTCATTCATTCATTCATTCATTCATTCATTCATTCATTCATTCATTCATTCATTCATTCATTCATTCATTCATTCATTCATTCATTCATTCATTCATTCATTCATTCATTCATTCATTCATTCATTCATTCATTCATTCATTCATTCATTCATTCATTCATTCATTCATTCATTCATTCATTCATTCATTCATTCATTCATTCATTCATTCATTCATTCATTCATTCATTCATTCATTCATTCATTCATTCATTCATTCATTCATTCATTCATTCATTCATTCATTCATTCATTCATTCATTCATTCATTCATTCATTCATTCATTCATTCATTCATTCATTCATTCATTCATTCATTCATTCATTCATTCATTCATTCATTCATTCATTCATTCATTCATTCATTCATTCATTCATTCATTCATTCATTCATTCATTCATTCATTCATTCATTCATTCATTCATTCATTCATTCATTCATTCATTCATTCATTCATTCATTCATTCATTCATTCATTCATTCATTCATTCATTCATTCATTCATTCATTCATTCATTCATTCATTCATTCATTCATTCATTCATTCATTCATTCATTCATTCATTCATTCATTCATTCATTCATTCATTCATTCATTCATTCATTCATTCATTCATTCATTCATTCATTCATTCATTCATTCATTCATTCATTCATTCATTCATTCATTCATTCATTCATTCATTCATTCATTCATTCATTCATTCATTCATTCATTCATTCATTCATTCATTCATTCATTCATTCATTCATTCATTCATTCATTCATTCATTCATTCATTCATTCATTCATTCATTCATTCATTCATTCATTCATTCATTCATTCATTCATTCATTCATTCATTCATTCATTCATTCATTCATTCATTCATTCATTCATTCATTCATTCATTCATTCATTCATTCATTCATTCATTCATTCATTCATTCATTCATTCATTCATTCATTCATTCATTCATTCATTCATTCATTCATTCATTCATTCATTCATTCATTCATTCATTCATTCATTCATTCATTCATTCATTCATTCATTCATTCATTCATTCATTCATTCATTCATTCATTCATTCATTCATTCATTCATTCATTCATTCATTCATTCATTCATTCATTCATTCATTCATTCATTCATTCATTCATTCATTCATTCATTCATTCATTCATTCATTCATTCATTCATTCATTCATTCATTCATTCATTCATTCATTCATTCATTCATTCATTCATTCATTCATTCATTCATTCATTCATTCATTCATTCATTCATTCATTCATTCATTCATTCATTCATTCATTCATTCATTCATTCATTCATTCATTCATTCATTCATTCATTCATTCATTCATTCATTCATTCATTCATTCATTCATTCATTCATTCATTCATTCATTCATTCATTCATTCATTCATTCATTCATTCATTCATTCATTCATTCATTCATTCATTCATTCATTCATTCATTCATTCATTCATTCATTCATTCATTCATTCATTCATTCATTCATTCATTCATTCATTCATTCATTCATTCATTCATTCATTCATTCATTCATTCATTCATTCATTCATTCATTCATTCATTCATTCATTCATTCATTCATTCATTCATTCATTCATTCATTCATTCATTCATTCATTCATTCATTCATTCATTCATTCATTCATTCATTCATTCATTCATTCATTCATTCATTCATTCATTCATTCATTCATTCATTCATTCATTCATTCATTCATTCATTCATTCATTCATTCATTCATTCATTCATTCATTCATTCATTCATTCATTCATTCATTCATTCATTCATTCATTCATTCATTCATTCATTCATTCATTCATTCATTCATTCATTCATTCATTCATTCATTCATTCATTCATTCATTCATTCATTCATTCATTCATTCATTCATTCATTCATTCATTCATTCATTCATTCATTCATTCATTCATTCATTCATTCATTCATTCATTCATTCATTCATTCATTCATTCATTCATTCATTCATTCATTCATTCATTCATTCATTCATTCATTCATTCATTCATTCATTCATTCATTCATTCATTCATTCATTCATTCATTCATTCATTCATTCATTCATTCATTCATTCATTCATTCATTCATTCATTCATTCATTCATTCATTCATTCATTCATTCATTCATTCATTCATTCATTCATTCATTCATTCATTCATTCATTCATTCATTCATTCATTCATTCATTCATTCATTCATTCATTCATTCATTCATTCATTCATTCATTCATTCATTCATTCATTCATTCATTCATTCATTCATTCATTCATTCATTCATTCATTCATTCATTCATTCATTCATTCATTCATTCATTCATTCATTCATTCATTCATTCATTCATTCATTCATTCATTCATTCATTCATTCATTCATTCATTCATTCATTCATTCATTCATTCATTCATTCATTCATTCATTCATTCATTCATTCATTCATTCATTCATTCATTCATTCATTCATTCATTCATTCATTCATTCATTCATTCATTCATTCATTCATTCATTCATTCATTCATTCATTCATTCATTCATTCATTCATTCATTCATTCATTCATTCATTCATTCATTCATTCATTCATTCATTCATTCATTCATTCATTCATTCATTCATTCATTCATTCATTCATTCATTCATTCATTCATTCATTCATTCATTCATTCATTCATTCATTCATTCATTCATTCATTCATTCATTCATTCATTCATTCATTCATTCATTCATTCATTCATTCATTCATTCATTCATTCATTCATTCATTCATTCATTCATTCATTCATTCATTCATTCATTCATTCATTCATTCATTCATTCATTCATTCATTCATTCATTCATTCATTCATTCATTCATTCATTCATTCATTCATTCATTCATTCATTCATTCATTCATTCATTCATTCATTCATTCATTCATTCATTCATTCATTCATTCATTCATTCATTCATTCATTCATTCATTCATTCATTCATTCATTCATTCATTCATTCATTCATTCATTCATTCATTCATTCATTCATTCATTCATTCATTCATTCATTCATTCATTCATTCATTCATTCATTCATTCATTCATTCATTCATTCATTCATTCATTCATTCATTCATTCATTCATTCATTCATTCATTCATTCATTCATTCATTCATTCATTCATTCATTCATTCATTCATTCATTCATTCATTCATTCATTCATTCATTCATTCATTCATTCATTCATTCATTCATTCATTCATTCATTCATTCATTCATTCATTCATTCATTCATTCATTCATTCATTCATTCATTCATTCATTCATTCATTCATTCATTCATTCATTCATTCATTCATTCATTCATTCATTCATTCATTCATTCATTCATTCATTCATTCATTCATTCATTCATTCATTCATTCATTCATTCATTCATTCATTCATTCATTCATTCATTCATTCATTCATTCATTCATTCATTCATTCATTCATTCATTCATTCATTCATTCATTCATTCATTCATTCATTCATTCATTCATTCATTCATTCATTCATTCATTCATTCATTCATTCATTCATTCATTCATTCATTCATTCATTCATTCATTCATTCATTCATTCATTCATTCATTCATTCATTCATTCATTCATTCATTCATTCATTCATTCATTCATTCATTCATTCATTCATTCATTCATTCATTCATTCATTCATTCATTCATTCATTCATTCATTCATTCATTCATTCATTCATTCATTCATTCATTCATTCATTCATTCATTCATTCATTCATTCATTCATTCATTCATTCATTCATTCATTCATTCATTCATTCATTCATTCATTCATTCATTCATTCATTCATTCATTCATTCATTCATTCATTCATTCATTCATTCATTCATTCATTCATTCATTCATTCATTCATTCATTCATTCATTCATTCATTCATTCATTCATTCATTCATTCATTCATTCATTCATTCATTCATTCATTCATTCATTCATTCATTCATTCATTCATTCATTCATTCATTCATTCATTCATTCATTCATTCATTCATTCATTCATTCATTCATTCATTCATTCATTCATTCATTCATTCATTCATTCATTCATTCATTCATTCATTCATTCATTCATTCATTCATTCATTCATTCATTCATTCATTCATTCATTCATTCATTCATTCATTCATTCATTCATTCATTCATTCATTCATTCATTCATTCATTCATTCATTCATTCATTCATTCATTCATTCATTCATTCATTCATTCATTCATTCATTCATTCATTCATTCATTCATTCATTCATTCATTCATTCATTCATTCATTCATTCATTCATTCATTCATTCATTCATTCATTCATTCATTCATTCATTCATTCATTCATTCATTCATTCATTCATTCATTCATTCATTCATTCATTCATTCATTCATTCATTCATTCATTCATTCATTCATTCATTCATTCATTCATTCATTCATTCATTCATTCATTCATTCATTCATTCATTCATTCATTCATTCATTCATTCATTCATTCATTCATTCATTCATTCATTCATTCATTCATTCATTCATTCATTCATTCATTCATTCATTCATTCATTCATTCATTCATTCATTCATTCATTCATTCATTCATTCATTCATTCATTCATTCATTCATTCATTCATTCATTCATTCATTCATTCATTCATTCATTCATTCATTCATTCATTCATTCATTCATTCATTCATTCATTCATTCATTCATTCATTCATTCATTCATTCATTCATTCATTCATTCATTCATTCATTCATTCATTCATTCATTCATTCATTCATTCATTCATTCATTCATTCATTCATTCATTCATTCATTCATTCATTCATTCATTCATTCATTCATTCATTCATTCATTCATTCATTCATTCATTCATTCATTCATTCATTCATTCATTCATTCATTCATTCATTCATTCATTCATTCATTCATTCATTCATTCATTCATTCATTCATTCATTCATTCATTCATTCATTCATTCATTCATTCATTCATTCATTCATTCATTCATTCATTCATTCATTCATTCATTCATTCATTCATTCATTCATTCATTCATTCATTCATTCATTCATTCATTCATTCATTCATTCATTCATTCATTCATTCATTCATTCATTCATTCATTCATTCATTCATTCATTCATTCATTCATTCATTCATTCATTCATTCATTCATTCATTCATTCATTCATTCATTCATTCATTCATTCATTCATTCATTCATTCATTCATTCATTCATTCATTCATTCATTCATTCATTCATTCATTCATTCATTCATTCATTCATTCATTCATTCATTCATTCATTCATTCATTCATTCATTCATTCATTCATTCATTCATTCATTCATTCATTCATTCATTCATTCATTCATTCATTCATTCATTCATTCATTCATTCATTCATTCATTCATTCATTCATTCATTCATTCATTCATTCATTCATTCATTCATTCATTCATTCATTCATTCATTCATTCATTCATTCATTCATTCATTCATTCATTCATTCATTCATTCATTCATTCATTCATTCATTCATTCATTCATTCATTCATTCATTCATTCATTCATTCATTCATTCATTCATTCATTCATTCATTCATTCATTCATTCATTCATTCATTCATTCATTCATTCATTCATTCATTCATTCATTCATTCATTCATTCATTCATTCATTCATTCATTCATTCATTCATTCATTCATTCATTCATTCATTCATTCATTCATTCATTCATTCATTCATTCATTCATTCATTCATTCATTCATTCATTCATTCATTCATTCATTCATTCATTCATTCATTCATTCATTCATTCATTCATTCATTCATTCATTCATTCATTCATTCATTCATTCATTCATTCATTCATTCATTCATTCATTCATTCATTCATTCATTCATTCATTCATTCATTCATTCATTCATTCATTCATTCATTCATTCATTCATTCATTCATTCATTCATTCATTCATTCATTCATTCATTCATTCATTCATTCATTCATTCATTCATTCATTCATTCATTCATTCATTCATTCATTCATTCATTCATTCATTCATTCATTCATTCATTCATTCATTCATTCATTCATTCATTCATTCATTCATTCATTCATTCATTCATTCATTCATTCATTCATTCATTCATTCATTCATTCATTCATTCATTCATTCATTCATTCATTCATTCATTCATTCATTCATTCATTCATTCATTCATTCATTCATTCATTCATTCATTCATTCATTCATTCATTCATTCATTCATTCATTCATTCATTCATTCATTCATTCATTCATTCATTCATTCATTCATTCATTCATTCATTCATTCATTCATTCATTCATTCATTCATTCATTCATTCATTCATTCATTCATTCATTCATTCATTCATTCATTCATTCATTCATTCATTCATTCATTCATTCATTCATTCATTCATTCATTCATTCATTCATTCATTCATTCATTCATTCATTCATTCATTCATTCATTCATTCATTCATTCATTCATTCATTCATTCATTCATTCATTCATTCATTCATTCATTCATTCATTCATTCATTCATTCATTCATTCATTCATTCATTCATTCATTCATTCATTCATTCATTCATTCATTCATTCATTCATTCATTCATTCATTCATTCATTCATTCATTCATTCATTCATTCATTCATTCATTCATTCATTCATTCATTCATTCATTCATTCATTCATTCATTCATTCATTCATTCATTCATTCATTCATTCATTCATTCATTCATTCATTCATTCATTCATTCATTCATTCATTCATTCATTCATTCATTCATTCATTCATTCATTCATTCATTCATTCATTCATTCATTCATTCATTCATTCATTCATTCATTCATTCATTCATTCATTCATTCATTCATTCATTCATTCATTCATTCATTCATTCATTCATTCATTCATTCATTCATTCATTCATTCATTCATTCATTCATTCATTCATTCATTCATTCATTCATTCATTCATTCATTCATTCATTCATTCATTCATTCATTCATTCATTCATTCATTCATTCATTCATTCATTCATTCATTCATTCATTCATTCATTCATTCATTCATTCATTCATTCATTCATTCATTCATTCATTCATTCATTCATTCATTCATTCATTCATTCATTCATTCATTCATTCATTCATTCATTCATTCATTCATTCATTCATTCATTCATTCATTCATTCATTCATTCATTCATTCATTCATTCATTCATTCATTCATTCATTCATTCATTCATTCATTCATTCATTCATTCATTCATTCATTCATTCATTCATTCATTCATTCATTCATTCATTCATTCATTCATTCATTCATTCATTCATTCATTCATTCATTCATTCATTCATTCATTCATTCATTCATTCATTCATTCATTCATTCATTCATTCATTCATTCATTCATTCATTCATTCATTCATTCATTCATTCATTCATTCATTCATTCATTCATTCATTCATTCATTCATTCATTCATTCATTCATTCATTCATTCATTCATTCATTCATTCATTCATTCATTCATTCATTCATTCATTCATTCATTCATTCATTCATTCATTCATTCATTCATTCATTCATTCATTCATTCATTCATTCATTCATTCATTCATTCATTCATTCATTCATTCATTCATTCATTCATTCATTCATTCATTCATTCATTCATTCATTCATTCATTCATTCATTCATTCATTCATTCATTCATTCATTCATTCATTCATTCATTCATTCATTCATTCATTCATTCATTCATTCATTCATTCATTCATTCATTCATTCATTCATTCATTCATTCATTCATTCATTCATTCATTCATTCATTCATTCATTCATTCATTCATTCATTCATTCATTCATTCATTCATTCATTCATTCATTCATTCATTCATTCATTCATTTCATTCATTCATTCATTCATTCATTCATTCATTCATTCATTCATTCATTCATTCATTCATTCATTCATTCATTCATTCATTCATTCATTCATTCATTCATTCATTCATTCATTCATTCATTCATTCATTCATTCATTCATTCATTCATTCATT